>NW_027019597.1:329777-496499 GCF_013076305.1 Rhopilema esculentum
TCTATTATGAAAGGTATGATAGGTAACTCGCCTACAATACATTCCAGGGTGTGAAAAATTAATCATTTTAGGACAGAAATGGTTAAGAACGGAATGGAATGCCTCCAAACAGCTTGTCTGTGCCAAAGGGGAAGCCTTTTTTCTACCTTTAATTAGGCTGTCAGTTAGTAATGCCTTTTCCATCTTCTCATTAGCAATTTTGTACAAAACTTTACAGCTATCAATTGAAAGAGGATTAGACCAAGATAAAAATATGGTTGCTACAGTGCTAGTTTGGTGCTTTGATTCTTCATGATAGTCAAAATAAACAGTAATTGATGGCTAGTACTGACCTTCTTTTAACAACATTTTTGTTGAGATATCCTTGCTATGGAGGCACTTGTCAAAAAGAGGGTCATCAAATCCTTCATGAATGTTTTTAATGTGTTGGAGAAATGTTTTGAACTTCACAAATATGACATCACCATTGCCGTTAAATGTAGTTTTGACACTCCAGAACAAGTGAAGTACACAGGGCTTGATCCATTTTGACAACTCCTCGCATCCTTTCATTTTGGCTATTTTGTTTAGAATTTCTCGAACCTCTGAAACAAAGCATCATTAACATTTATAAGGAAGGAATGCAAAGTTGCATCGATGATTTGTGGGTATGCAGACTTTGAGAAAAAGATTTACACAAAAAAGAGAAAATTAATCACTCACTTTTCTTTAAATGCCACAAATCAAAGTAGTGGCATCATTAACATTTATAAGGAAGGAATGCAAAGTGCATCGATACTTTGTGGGAATGCAAACTTTGAGAAAAAGATTTACACAAGAAAAAGAGAAAATTAATCACTCACTTTTCTTTAAATGCCACAAATCAAAGTAGAGGCATCATTAACATTTATAAGGAAGGAATGCAAAGTGCATCGATACTTTGTGGGAATGCAAACTTTGAGAAAAAGATTTACACAAGAAAAAGAGAAAATTAATCACTCACTTTTCTTTAAATGCCACAAATCAAAGTAGAGGCATCATTAACATTTATAAGGAAGGAATGCAAAGTGCATCGATACTTTGTGGGAATGCAAACTTTGAGAAAAAGATTTACACAAGAAAAAGAGAAAATTAATCACTCACTTTTCTTTAAATGCCACAAATCAAAGTAGAGGCATCATTAACATTTATAAGGAAGGAATGCAAAGTGCATCGATACTTTGTGGGAATGCAAACTTTGAGAAAAAGATTTACACAAGAAAAAGAGAAAATTAATCACTCACTTTTCTTTAAATGCCACAAATCAAAGTAGAGGCATCATTAACATTTATAAGGAAGGAATGCAAAGTGCATCGATACTTTGTGGGAATGCAAACTTTGAGAAAAAGATTTACACAAGAAAAAGAGAAAATTAATCACTCACTTTTCTTTAAATGCCACAAATCAAAGTAGAGGCATCATTAACATTTATAAGGAAGGAATGCAAAGTGCATCGATACTTTGTGGGAATGCAAACTTTGAGAAAAAGATTTACACAAGAAAAAGAGAAAATTAATCACTCACTTTTCTTTAAATGCCACAAATCAAAGTAGTGGCTCACAGTTGGTAATTTTTCCCTCATGTGCTTTGCAATAGAGCAGTGCCGATCAGAAATAAATGCTGACATCGTGAGTCCAACACCAAACAAGTATGTCATACTTCGGAGGAATCCTTCAAACTCCATTGCTGAGCTTCCATTAACTTCGTTACTCTGTATAATAGATGGGATTCAATTAGCAGGTAATAAATGAAAACATAAGTTCACATTTTTGATTTTTCAAATTCCCCTCTCTCTTACCTAGGGAAAAGGAAAATCAAGCCAATGAAAAGCAATATTATCAACAACAAAATTGACACATGTGAAGTGTAATCAAGGGTATTCGAAAAATACAAAACACATTATAAAACCTAAAAGTTTAGAAAGGTATACACACCTGGACAAGGGAAAAATGAATAATTGTGGGAACAGTGCAAAGCATCAAAGTATATGCCCCGTAATTGGCGCTGTGACTCATGCTATCGTGGCGTCCATCACCTGCCAAAACCAAGCTCTTCCCCTTACTTTTCAACTCAGAGATGAGTTTTTGCTTGTAGTTGACCCTGTGAGGGTGAATTGATGGAAACAAGAAATCCTTAAAAGGAAGTTAAATCATTAAAAACTTTCAGTATAATTTGTATCTATTTTACAAAGATGTAGAAGAAATATACTTTTCAGATTAAAATGGATCACAATAATGGTATGTGATGGAAATTGTTTTTTTAAACACCTAACCTGAGAATGATTTCGACAACAAATTGATCATAGCTGTCTGTAAAAATCTGAAATTTTTGATATTTAATTTTAAATCTTTAATACAATTCTTTACATTCTTAGTCTCTATAAATTCAAATCTCTCACATGCCAAGCCCAAAAGTAGGATAAATATAAATGATAAATATTTTAGTAATCATTGACTTAATTACAAACCCTTAGATGACGAAAGAATGTGGGTAGTGTGATACATTATTTTCAACGTGTGGAGAATCTTGCTAGGCAATCCACCAGCTAGGAGAATGGCTAACGAAAGGAGAAGATTCCCAGCAGGAATTTTTGTATTTTCCCAATAAGACTGACTATTCCAACTGTTATGCCGTTGTTGACAATGGTCATTTCCACAAGTAATCTTTATTTTGGACATCGTACCAACTTTTTCAAGTTCGACTAATGGGTTTGCTGACTTGCAGCTTCGACAAAATTTGAAAAGGGCCATAAGCTGTGTTAAAAAAACAATAAACTTTGGCTGGTTTCTCCAATTTCTTTCACTGTTGTCATTTCTAGAAAGAAAAAAGTAATTTCTTGGCTGAATAATTTTCTATGAATTATTGGTTTCTTCCTATCATGATAGTGAAGCATAAATGGGGTGGTTTATCTGGCAGATAGATCACAACTCTGATTCTAATCCGCAATATTCTACTGCAATTGAGTGTTTCTAGACCACACCTAGGCAGGGTTGCCAGATTGGCTTTTTTAAAGCCAGATTGCTCACTTTTGGCTTTTTCTAGAATGCTTTGGCTTGATAAAATTAAGTTTGGCGTTTTGTTATATTCTGGCTTTTTTTGGCTTTTTTAAAACAAAGCTTTAAATAAAAATTGTTAGCGATAATTATATTTCTTCTCTTCTGGAAAAGAAGTTCTGGAGAAGGTGTGTACCCTGTGTGTCTGGATTAGAATGTATTGCCGGTATTTCGTGTGGTGAATAGGAGACAAAGTGAATAACACTTGTCAATATAGATTACGAGTTTTTTCCTGTGCTTGGTATCATTTCGTCATGAATAGCTGTAACTAGTAATTAGTGACGTGTTCTTCTTTTATAATGTTGCATTCGAGCAGCGTGCTTCCTTTTTGGTAAGATTGCGTGACTTTTTTCGATTGTCAAGAATTCAAGGGTTATTCCAAAAAGGTTGAATATCTTATTATGTTAAAATGCAAAATAAACAGTCTGGCCAAGCCTGTTCCTGTAATTCATGGGAAATTCGGCACGGCAAAGAATAAAAATGCTTTATTAATGGTGCCTTTCTAAACCCTTCAAAACAAATCTCAGAGCACACACACCAGTCTCTTGAAACACTGTGATAGTTAGAAATGAGTTTCAGTAAGCATTCTAGAGAAACAAAATGGAAAGGGAATTATGATGATTCAAGGAAATTCAAGCCCGAATGGCAAAGAAAACATCAATGGGTAAAAAAAGCTGCAGATGGTTCTGAAATGGCATATTGTTCCTTTTGTTGTGTAAACATCCAGCCTCGATTATCAAATCTTAAGAATCATGAAGACACATCCAAACATATAAAGGCAGCAGGTTCGGTTTCCAGCACCAAGAAACTCTTTCCACCTCGTCCAAAAGATAGCGCTGAGAAAAAAAGCATGGAATTAAAATTCGCAGTAGCTATTGCCTTTCATACTTCAATAAGCTCAATTGATCATCTTGGGGAGTTGATAGCTAGCAATGGAGCTGGTTCAAAGTTAGAGAAAATGAAGCTACACAGATCAAAGTGTACATCTTTAATCAAAAAAGTTATTTCCCCGGCATTACACGAAGAACTTTGTAACGATATGGAAGGTGAGAAGTATTGCGTTATGATTGACGAATCAACTGATGTTGCCTGCATTAAATGTTTGTGTATTACAGTCCGCTATTTTAGTAAGAAAGAACAGAACATAACTACCTCTTTCCTTGGCTTGATACCAGTTACCCATGCAACTGGTGAAGCTTTATTTCAAGCAACAAAAGATTGTCTTGAAGCTTCAAAGCTAAAAATAACTGACTTTGTTGGATTTGCCAGTGACGGAGCATCAGCCATAGTGGGGGAGCATGACTCAGTTTGGTCTCGCATGAAGATAGCTGCACCTAATTGCATCCTGATGAAGTGCATTTGTCATTCACTAGCACTTTGTATCAAGCATGCCTTTGAGCAAATGCCATCACATTTAGGGTTTATGCTTAGCGAAATCCCTAAATGGTTTTCCAAAAGTATTTTGAGACGTGAAGCATACAGCAAGTTGTTCGAAATAATTAACGAAAATTCAGAAAGTGCAAGCATGCCCCGCCCATTCCAAAAGATGTCACAAACACGTTGGTTGGTTCGAGGGAAAGTTCGGTATAACATTTTAGTCAACTGGCATGAATTGAAATCGTACTTCTCGATAGCAGAGCTTGAAGGAAATGCTCAGGTTCGATTCAAAGCTCGTTTGATATCAGATCTGTTGAAAGATCCGATAAATCTCCTTTACTTCCATTTTCTTTGCCCCATCGTTGGAGAGTTTGAAAAAGTAAACGCGTTCTTTCAAGCTACCAACCTTGAGCCATATGATATGATGAGTGACCTCAAGCTATTCTATGACAGTTTCAAGTGTCGAGTGATGACATCATCTGGAACAGAATTACCAGTTAAAGATGTTCAGTTTGGAGCAAAATTTCTTTTCGAAGCCAGTTTATTGACGGAGCAACATAAAGGCGACAACAACATGCGTTTGAAAATAGCTGATATGAAAACCAGATGCCATAAAATGCTCCTTGAAGCAGCAAGCCAGCTCAGTCAGCGCATGCCATTCTCAAGTGAGATATTTTGAGATCTTAGCTTCTTGCAACCATCATGTGTTTTGAGTCAAGTATCAAGAGTACCCATACTCAAATTACCCATGCAGCACTTGATGGCGGAAAACATGTCCGAAATAGACAACCAGTATCGCAAAATAATCCTGGTGAATTGGAAAGATGAGGTGACTTTCAGCAATGGTATTCCCCAAGGAGCAGTAGATTTCTGGTCTGCTATACTTATGTATAAGAACAATATGGGAGAGCAATCGTTCAAAGACCTTGCATCATATGCCCTGGCCTGTCTCACCATACCAACAAGCAATGCCATAGTAGAAAGAATTTTCTCCTATGTCACAAACATCAAGACAAAGCAGCGAAACAGAATGTCAATTGAAATGCTAGAAGCAATACTGGGCATCCGCACTAATCTACATTTTGGGGAGAAATGCTGCAGAGACTTTGAAGTGACTGAGAAAATGGTCTCATTGTTCAAGTCAGACATTATGTATTCAACTAATAAGGAAGATGAAGACGATTATATTACTATTTTGGACAACTTTTAAGCATTTTTCTTTATTTTGTTGCTTTTGCTTGGTATAATTGGTTAGAAAAGTGATTAGATTGGCCATAATTTAATTCCTTATTGCTTACTGCCCATAATTGAGCTGTTTCTGCGGAGGAGAACTATTTTGGCTATTTTTTTAACTAATCTGGCTGATTTTTTCAACAATTTGGCGCTATTCCCATCATGCAAATCTGGCAACCCTGCACCTAGGGTAACTTGAAAACCAATTACCCACAAAGCTAGCATATACATTCTACTATCAATATATTCTACTATCAAACAGACTTTTAAAAACCATTTTGAATGCCAACTTCATTAGTAACATAGTTTTAATATAACCCAATTTAAATTGTTTTTGAGTCATTAGTGTCTTTAAATTGTTTTACACTGGGAGCCCATAGTCATCTGATTGCACCTCCTCCATCTCTTCGCAAACATTTTCATCAAAAATTTCAAAATCACCATCATCCAAATCACCATCATCAAAATCATCATTATCAAAACCCCCATCATCATTGTCATAATCAAAATCTTCACCAGGATCATAATCATCATCGTCATCAGCAACATCATCATCTGCTCCAAGCTCCATTCCAAAAATGTTGGTTGGGTCGGCTCTTGAAAATACCACCCTTTCAATTTCGTCCTAGTTTCAAAGTAAATTGCCTAGCCCTTGCTTATGTATCAAAGTAGCCACCTTACTGATCCATGTCAAATTAAAGTGTTTAAAAAAGGTTCACCTTTTTTCATTTCAAGCCTCGATATTTTTAATTTGAAATTTGTTCCCATCCATTGGACCTTGTATTTCCGCACCTGTTGCTAGAGGTCTGTACACTTGGAATAATCCGCTAGTATCGACTCCGCTTGACAAGCAAAGTCATTGGCTTTTGGAATTGTTGAGTTATCCTTAAAATTGATGCAAATTTTAGTTTGTTAACTTATGATGTAAATATTATCAAAATTTGACAGAAGATAAATAAATACTCAGGGCCTCCGACGAAGAGGGCCCATGATACTATAATTGCTAAATGCACTAACCATTACGGGGGCGTCCATTTCAAGTGGCATATCTGCTTGTTCAGTGTCAATGGGATCAGCAGTAGAAGTGAGGACATCGGTAGCCGTGGAGGCTGCATTCTTTAACAACTGAAAGAGACACAAACAATCAATTTCTGGTCGAGATAGTGTCTTCACAATGTCATTTCCGTTTATTACAATTGATTGCCTGTAGGAAATTTGAAAATGAACCTCACAGATATCACGGTGTTTGATCGCTTCTTGGGTTCTTGAACAGAGAGGAAAACTGCTATACCGATTTCATCAGTGATTAGGCGCCTCCTATACGAAGATTCCAATCCAGGTACCGATGCGAACTGTCTTTCAAAGTCTGTCGGTAGAAAATGTTCTGAACAGACCACAGAAAACTTGGTATCTGTCCATTTTGCTCTCTTTCTCTTTACAAAATCAGTCCATTTCCTCTGCCTCTACTGTAGAAACACACATGAAACACATGAAAATGTAGTTCCTCTACTGTACAAGACGTATCAATAAGCCGGCATAAAAATGGCCTATCATGAACAATAGCCTGGCAGCAATGTTGTAGCACTCTTATTAACGTAAGGAGCCCATGTTTTGTGCATGAACTATGATGTAGCCAATTTCTTCGAGAGGCCCTAATCTTGCGAAGTTTAGGAGGCGGTAAACAGAGTTCTTGCTTAAGGGTATCGAGTGTAAACTCAAAAAAGTTTTGTTGGTGGAAGGACCTTCTGTTTCTTCTCTTGCCAATGGAATCCCCAGGGCCACGCAAAGTTGTTCACAAGTCGTTAGTGAGTCATGTGCCTGGGTTGAGGCCAGAGCCCTGCAATCTAAATAATGCAGAATGTACGCGACGCCACCCTTTTGTTTAAAAATTCATTGCAGCACATCCACAAAACGAGTAAGAGCTGATCTTAGGCCAAATGGAACGGCGAAATCGATATAAAATTGGCCCTGCTAAAACATGCCAAAAAGGCAATGCAAAGTGGGGTATATGGGTAGAAGTTGATACGCCCTAGAAAGGTCAAATTTTCCCAACATACATCCTTTACCCTGCCGCATAATTAACTGTATTGCTTCCGGAATGCCAGCACAAGAAGTGGTTCCTTCATTGTCAGAAATTAAGTCATTAAAACTTCCTTTTTTGGAAACGATAGGTCTGTAATAAGCCTAAATTTTCCTGGTGTAGACTTGGGAATAACCCCAAAACGATTTATCTGCAGATTCTATATAGGTTAAGCAGGGAAGGGCCCAGGCATGGATCGAGCTCGTAGCTCTTCCTGCAAGTAATTGTTAATAATTTCAGGATGTTGGTAAGCTGAAGGGCAATTGCATTTGGCAGACATAGTGGAAGCTGAATGAATACCCAATAAAAAACCGTGCTTCAGACTCTCAAAAACCCAGCTTGTATCATCAATAGCTGAATCCATTAAAAATTTAATGCAAGTGTCAATATGTAAAAGCGTGATCGACATAGGTTCAGGTAAACTATACATAGATTTGCAAACAGATAATGGAAAAACATGACGAAGGTTGGCTATCAGAAGGCAGTAATTTACGAGATAGCTTGCTTGGTAAAGAGGACTCATGCTTGACCACAGGCTGGGGCCCTGACTGACTAGTAGGAAACGTGTTCCTTGGGCACATAAATTTAAGGTGAAGCCCTTTACAAAGTTGGCAACAGTGCAGGAGCTTGCACGGATTGTAGGTGCAAGAACTGGCAGCTGGGGCTTTGGGTAGGTAACCCAATGGGTTTGGGTAGGTATTCTGATTTTGCGTGTAACCATCAGGCATTGTTCTAAAAGTGACTTTTCAGATAATCTTTCAAATTTTGGCTTCAATTGATTTCTGAACACATTAGGTAGGCACTTTGATGGCTTGTATTTATTTGTTTTAGAAAAAAAAATCTTAGCCCGTTAACTTTTGCTCTGATGAAGCCCCGTATGCCAGGGCGAACACTTGTATTTACTGATTTAGGTGTTTTTATTGTTGTTTATTCTCGGCGTATTGCGGTGTTTCATATTTGCTACATTTGTATTTATTTGTTTGCTTGTAATATCTCTTTTGGTATTTACACCAGGAATCCTTTCCAGAAGGACAGAACTTGTGTTGCACAGCAAAGTCCTCATTTTGGCCCTTTATCATGTGGAAAAAAGATTGCCCAGATGTCAGTTTCCATGGCTTTTACATTGCCAATGTTGTTGCGAATAGTAAGACCATAATAGTTTTGAATGAAATCTATAACTGCATCAGTGAGTCTACCATGTCGTCCAACTGTAGCACCATCTTCAAGCTTTCTGCCTTTACATTTATTTATATATTTTCTTAGATTGCTTCCCATGTGCTTTTGTATATGGCCAATTCAATCTTTCTTGGAAATTTGGTATTCTGAGCCATATTCTTCAAACAATGCCGTGGAAACTTTGCAAATGATGAAGAGTCTCCATCCCCTACATAAGTAGTGTATTTTAGCTTATGCTTTTCCATTGAACACTTCAAAATAGATTGATTCAGTTTGATGTCACAGACGCTTGTTGCCATAGCGCCCAGAATCAGTGAGTGAAGGCATAATGCTGTCGTCTCGCGAAAACTTGTATAGATCTTCGTCAGTAAAAGTGTGTATATTTTGTGAAAGAATCGATTTCCTGGCTGAAAATGTCTTACCCTTACATTGACGAATTAACGTCCGTAGCAAAATAGCGATATCTTGAAAAATTGGAGGCAATTAAACTAAAAGAATACCCATATCGTCTGCCAGAAGGTTCGTGATCTGGTGAAATGAGTGGATGGCCTAGTGTAGAATATCCTGACATCTATGAATACCTGATAAATACTCCAGGTAATTTATTGATCTTCTTTCTATTTTATGATTGAAATTTATTCCTATTTCTGCAAATTCTTGATTTTTTTAGGCCAGATAGGTATCAATAATTGTTCCCCGTTTGTGATAACTTTCAGGCCAAAACACAAGAGAAGCAATGAAACAAATGAAAAAACTTAGAGGCATACAACCAGTTCCAGTTGGGATGGGTTCAAAAAGTGGTTTTGCTCAAGACTGATGAAAACCTCTTTGTACTTTCAGTTAAAGTCCTTCATTCTCAAAGACTTAACGAGGAGCCACTAAGTCCTTGGGTAGCTGCAAAAATGGATGGACAATCATATGTGGACATTGTAATGGTATGGCAGGGTAGGTAAATGAACATGTTATGGTGACTCGATGATCTGGAGATAAGGTTAAAATTACAATGAATATAGTGAACTTGTTAAGATTTTAATTATGTTTGAAGTTTATTTTAGGGGATATTGGCCATGGGGGTTGGGGGGCAATGAAACCTACATAAATTATTACGAGAAGTTGCAATACAAAGTTTTCTTTCTTTTTTCAAGAGAACTTCGCTTGCTGCCTTTCTTACTAGCCCTAGTAGAAAAATGTGGTTTCATAAAAATTTGATAATGGCTTACTAAAGACAAACCAAGGTATAAAGGTGGGTGCCTATTTAGAGTGAAAGCATACTAAGCAATTATACTAAGCAATGTAAGGAAACAAAGTAATTGAGTAATTTTTTTAACATGATGTCTTTTTTCAAAAATATTTGCTAATTCTTAGAGTTTAATGCTACTTCTTTTTTCAGATTTGGAGAGTCCTGCTCTCAAATTGTTGCACTGTTATCTAAAATTGAGGCAGCAGTTCGACTTGGGTATACGTCTGTTGCCTGCACATCAAGGTCATGTGAATGGAATAACGAATTTGTTGCTGAAATACAAGATGCCCGGGTCAAAGATATTCTATTGTATAGAAATTCAGAAAAAAGAACTTCCTAGCCCAAGAGCACAACACTTTCATGCTCATCAGAGCTACAACAAAACAATATTCTTGGAAGACTGAAGAGTCTACCAGCTAAGGGTCAGCCAGTTGGACTGAGTCTTTTTAGTCAATTTTCAGCTTCTTTTCACCAGAAAGAAGCCTCGCCTCTAATTCCCAAACTTCCTAAACCTCTGAGAAGCTATTACAGTCTTGATACAGATGACATTGAGTTCATAATAAAGTCAATGTATGAAGAAAAAGTTACGAAAGATGACATTGCCTTTATTGAGCATGCAACCTTAGGTCAGAGTGATTCAGTTGCCTGGAGACAAGTTCGGAGTTACAGCATCAATTGCGTCTTGCATACAAATCAAGAAAGGCCATCAGAGTCTCTAATTTTGAAGATTTGTTTGACAAGCATACTTATCCCAGTTCCCTCAATTATTTGGGGGAAAAAGAATGAGGAAAATGCCATAAGGGAATTTTCTTGCCAGCTAGAAAGGAAGCATGAAGTTGTAGTTATAAGTAAATCTGGAATCAGATTACCCAACCGGTTTCCTGTTCTAGGTGCTTCTTCAGATGCTATAGGGAAATGTGTCTGCCATGGTGAATTTCTTATTGAAGTTATATGCCCACACAGCCACAGAGATAAAAAAACATTGAAGAATGTATTGCTGACAAAGATTTTTGCCTAAATGAAAATCTCCTATTAAAAACTAAACACAAATACATGATCTAAGTGCAGATGCAAATGGCTGTATATGAGATAGAAACATGTTTCCTTGTTGTTTGGGCTCCCCAGTTTTGCTATGCAACAAAAGTGGCATGACAAGACTTTTGAAAATGATATTGACAGTCTTGTCAAATTTCATAAAAGCAGTGTGGCCAAAGAGCTAATTATAAGGAAAATTGAAAAAGAAAAGGAAATGGAAAAATCCAAAGAAAGAACCCCTACAATGAAATTGTACTGTATATATCAAAAGCCTATACAAGAGAAGAAAACATGATTGGATGTGACAATCCATCCTGCAAATATGAATGGTTTCATTTCTCTTGCATCAGTATGGGGCGGCCCCCAAAAGGAAAGTGGCTATGCAACTATCGTCTTATTTTGTTATGTTTAACCATTAAATTTTTGTAACAAAACTTGAATAAAATGTCCTTATATGTAACAAAACTGTCCTTATATACAATGCTGGGTGCTAGGTTAATAAGACATGCACAAACTGTTATCAATTTTTCAATATTTGGATAGTCATCATCATTTAGCTCATTAGTTTTTGATTTCACTAAACTAATTGGAAGAGACCCTTGAGATAATATTCCAAATCTCCTCTTCAAGTTGCCAATGACCCTTCTGATGCGAATTCTGATGTTAGCAATTTTTCTCGTATTCTCTACCTCCTTTGCACGATTGCTTTTTCCCTTTTGTGAAGCTAGGACTGACAAGCTCTGCTTAACAGGCAACTGCAAAGTCATCAACCAAAGTAAACCCTCTATCTGCCAGTATTTGGTAACCAAATTCATGATATTTAGAATGGATGAAGCCTGACTGACAAACAATATGGTTGCCAGTGGCTCTTCCTCCCCAAGCAGGTGACAAGAAGGTGCTTGCTTCTAGAGGGCTGCAGCATGTGAAAAATTTTACGGTGCTGTGCTTTTTAAAATTTGAATACACTTGGGCTCTGGCTTTCAAATTAGCAAGACGCTCAATGAATATTTCAAAGCAGTCTACAATAGACGTTAGTCTTCGAAACTGGGCTCTAAATACTGGCGGGAGTGTCTGTCTGATGAATTCTCTGTCAGGCCAATGAATAAGGAATTTCAGTTTTCTATACATTATATCAATTACTTTCTGAAACCAAGAATGAATGGTACTCTGGGAGATGCCAGTTTGCATGCTAAGGTACTCAAATGGTAGGTTGAGACATAGGCACACTAAAACCATCAAAATCTGATTTTGTTGTGGCAGATTCTTTCTTGGAATATTCATGAATGGTGTAATTGCATCATTCACTATTTTCAATACAAACTTGGATTTTACTTCATAATCTAGAACCTCCCCTGTCTCAACTGCCATGACAAATACCACACCATTCAAGGAAGAATACCACTAGCGTTTTTGCCAAGTACTATCGACAGTAACAGCAATGGGAAAAACATCTTCCTCAGCATCCAAGTTTTTACATGCCTCTTCTTTGACCTTCAGAATACTTTTAATCTGAATGATGCTTGAGACATGCCAAGTTTGCACTTACAAGTTCTAAATTTTTAAGATGATCACTGTATGATGCTTTGTTTATTGGGGGGAGGTAAATCGAACATACCACAAATTCTTTGAAGATCTGTGTGTCCATTGCCAGAATAAAAACCTACTTGAACAAGTCTGAGATTTTGTTTGAAAAAGTCTGCTTGCCAAGGCAGTCAACCTTCTCCGTTGTATGTAAACTGACACTGTGATGGCAGTTTTGGCACAAAAAAAGTGACTCATCCAGCCAAGGTCTCCTTCAGTCTACTTGAAAAAGTTTCGAACAGCCTTTCAATGATCTGCAAATTTTGCAGATGGCTGTCCTTTCTATAGCCACATCCAACAACTTTGAATTAAAAACAATGTTGCCAAATGCCTCTGTGCTTGGATGTGAAATAGTGCTTGTCAAACCAAGATTAAAAGCCTTCTGCCTTGTTTCTATATAAGGACTTGTTTCCTTTCTGACTTAAAAATGGGACAGTTTTCGGAAACTTTCTCAAATGCCCTATTAAGTTTATCTGGCGTATAGCTTGCACCTGGCCTAGAATCATCCTTCTTAGGCCTTCCTTCATTATCATCATCGTTCGTCAATCCTGTCTCCTTAGGCCTACAAACTTTTTCTTCCTGACGTAATTACTTCTTGACTTATTCCCTGGCATTACAAAAGTAAGTCTACATAACATTCAAGTACCAAAAAGTCTTCTATTTTCTTCTTACAATAAAGTATGTGAGCAAAAAATGGCTTTGTCAAAGTAAATTTTGTCATTTTGCTGCGGTATTTCTCTATGTAAAAGACACAGAATACATTCAACTCAATGATGTAGGAAAATAGTTGGTAGGGCACGAAATGTGACCAAATTTTAGAGGAAAACTCCAAAAACGGCTCCTTAGCAAGACAATTTTTGCGTTGCTAAAGGAAGTAAGCATTTTGCAAGGCCAATTATTGCAACTGTTCATGCCCAATTCCAACCAAATGAAGTTGGTTCTATCACTACATATGTTAAACTCTCAAGAAAACACAAAAAAATCAAATTTGAGAAAATTTCCATTTTTTCTCAAAATCTGCCATATGTCCACCTTGACACAGATAGGATAACATGCGTTATATATTATCAGTCATCCATCAACGAAAATTTTGAAGTTGCTTTCATTAGTTCTGTCATTACTTTGCTTTTTCCCGAGAAGGACCTGATGTTTTCTGATCTGTGTGTAAAGTGCCACTCGCCCAAGAAACTCTTCTTTTTCCAGTACATATCCATTGCTGCTTTCAGGATTTGGTCAGCCTTTGCAAATTTTGGTGCGTTCTCAGCTATTTCCATCCCATTTAACGCATGTTCCTCCTTGAGTTGCCTTGTCAAAATGAACCTCATACCTTGACACTAAGCTCTCTACTATACTTTTGATGGAGATTTTGATAGCTACAGTACAAATTATGTGTTTTCATTAGCAGTACCATTTTTGTTTTCATTTATAATCCTCTCTAGGCACTCACAAACAGGTTTATAATCTTTTCTTAAGTTTATAAACATGAAACATACACTGTTAGCAAACCTGGTCACTTGAAAATTATGAAGTGTGGCTAAATTCTGCTCCAGCATGTCACAAACTTCAACCAAAAGCTCGTAGTTCTTGCCCCAATTAAACTTTTTGTAAATTTCGATAAATCTCTTTTGTAAATCGACAAGCCATTTGAAATTCGCAGCTTTTCTGATTTTATTGTCCACTAGACCTGCTTTGTGAAGTGGATCCCATGTTGCCAAAAACGTACAAGGTAGTGAATAAAGCTATGACATATGGTCTGGAACATTTAAAGATAGCTAGCAGCTTCCACGTGTGAATCTTTGATATTAAATCGCAAGATTTGATCGACCACGCTTTGTGCTATTCCTTTGCCACTGTGGTCCTTAACAATAGGCTGGCCAAAATATACAAAGCAGATGGGAGTACCACTGTCAGGAACTGTAGTCAAGACACTGGTAAATTGTCTTGTTCTGTGCACATTGGTTCATTTGTCAGCAAGAAAATTTACTGTTGGAAGAAAGCCATTTTGTTGTGTTCTTCTGCCAAAAATCTTAACAGTTCTAGAATGAAATCTACTGAATTCCTTTGAAACGAATGGCTGAGAATCTCTCAGAAACTGAAAGGAGTGATATAAATCTCCCATATCACATCAATTCTGAGTTGCTTTTAGAATCTCTTTCTCGAACGATCTGAATGATTTTCCCTCCTGATAAATATCGTAACATATACCAGTGATCCAAATTCGAAATGCAATATTTCTTGCAACTTGTGTTGTTCTTTCACGTTTTTTTTCTCCCAGGCTTCTAAATTGATGACATGCAAAGTGGTGGTGAAATGTTTTTTCAGATGCTTCTTTAGATTGCCAAATGAATCTGGCAATATATTGTCATTTCCAAACATTAAACCAAACTTTCACAATCATCTAGCAAATAATGGAAAATCTCCGGAGTGCAAGCACCTTTTAACGGCGCAGCAGCTTCAGATTGCATTGGGGAACACAAGTCTCAATTGAAGTAGCCATCGCATCTAGAATAGGATAGTTCAGGAAAGCCTCAAAGAATATCATCAATTGATCTGCAGAGAAAAAGCTTTGCAGGTTTGTTGAAAGAATGGAGAAAGCTACATTTCATATTCATATAAAAGAGAGTAATTATTTAGAGATTAATGCCTAAATAAAGACATGGGTACCAATTGCATATTCTAATAATAGCATAAAGGGGCATTCTTTCATTTCCTTTTCTCTCAATATATTTTGATATATGATAATGCGCCTAAATCTTTCCTTTCCCACTTTTTCATAAATCAATAATGACATATAGAGATTGGCCCAATTGTAGGACTGAGACCAAGTACCCCAGTCTAAAAATAGCACTTGGGGGCATTTTTCGGCTTGTGTCTGTTCGGCATCGTCATCAGCGTGGGAAATTACCTCAATATACAAATTTTCATGCTGGTATCACAATTTGCACGATTCATGTTCTAACAGCCCAGACTAACAAGATCAGAAAGGCTTACTCGTTTTATAAAAGTGGTTTTGTTCACCAAATTTTGGAAGTCCATTTCTGAATCTAATATCATTATATTTAGAATAGAGACCATACTATTAGGCTCTTGGGAAGGTCTGTCAACAACATCATTAAGACAGGAAGAAGTTTCTTCGGGTTCAAAGTTGAAATCAGGGGCTAGGAAACTTTTTTCCCTAGCCATCAGACAACGGTGGAAAAAAAGAACAATTAAGAAAATAACTGTACTTATCTGAACAATAAAACAGAATGTCTACCAGGTGATGCTCGAAAGTCGAAAAATCTCTGAACAGAGTATCAAATTCTCAGCTTGTTCGCAACGCATGAATACACAATATGCGCTAACCCACACCATCTCGTGCAGCTCTGTAAGGAGCTGGGACGATGACGAAATAGAATTAATAAACGAGTTACCCTTGCGTTTTGTAATTTTGCGTAACCAGTTGCGCACAAGTTTGCCATGAGGATATTTCTTGTAAGTACTCCCATGACCTTCGTGAACATTGATAACATGGTTAAGAAGTGACAGGCGTTTTTCTTTCATTTCAATGGTGCTACCCATAGATGATGTTGCACAGCAATAAACATGATTTTTTTATGCTTTTTACCCAATCAAGTACTGCAACTTTTTTCCTAATTGCTTTAAAGAGAATGAAAAGCAAACATCTCTGGTAAAAATCCCATATGGCAGAAACTTTTCTTAATTATTTTAAGAAATGCAAAAGCTGAAAGAAGAAATCGATTAAGTTGCTCATGTTTACTAGGATTGAAGACAAGGATGCATTTTAAACAGAATTTCAAATTCTTCTCACACTTTACAACATGGAAAACATCAAAGTAGTGTTGTTTGTCCTTCTTCTGCAGTCTGATGTACTTTCTAACAGGGCCATGGCGATCTGTTACAAGTGCTCTGTACTCAATCTTTTCTCCCTCTATCTTGCCCAGAGCCTGCTTGAGACCTTCTAATTCCATGAAGCCTGCTCCTCCAACTTCATTTCTACTAATAAAAATGTTTACTTTCCATTAAAAAATGTTTGTTGAGCTTTTGTCGTAATGTGTACTCAAATAAGACATTGGTATGGTCAAGACTAGTAGCACTTTATTTCCCTGACTATTTGCTTTTAAAAGATAACCAAATAAATCAACATTACTTTTTTACAGACAATATAGACTGCATAAATAGCAATAATACCTGAATCAGCCGTGTATCTATAATTTTATTACTTTCCAGATTCATTAAGGAATAAGACCCATAACTTGCAGAATAGCCTGGGGAATCAACACATGCAACACCACCAAGAACTAATTGTTTCCCTTGTAATTTTTGAAAAATTTCTTTTCAGACTTCCCCAACAGCAAAGACAGATTGTATAGGATATGCACTCTGAATAGCATTGAATACCGTTTTTGATATCCCTGCCATATTCAAATGTTTACGAAAAGAAAAAACTTTTGAGGGCTGGCTGCCAGAAATTAAACAGGCAGCAGCTATTCGAAAATTCCCCCATGGCATTTTCTTGTGCATTGGCTGGGAATACCAGACCCTTTTGTGCCCTTTAATGCATTCAGCCTCTATACGCAACATTGACCCACAAAGAGTTTTTCTTACATTTGTGCTTGGGGCAAGACAAATTTTGCAACTTGCAAACGTGACGATGCAAGATTCGGAATTCAGGTATGTCTTTGGTTCTTGAAAATCAGCTTCAGATTCAGAACTTTCTGAATCTTCAGTATCAGACTATTCAGTGCTACCTATTCAGTCCTTATCTTCCATTGTGGATTGTCCTGTTGGTGCCTCATCAGATTCATCATTCATCTCATCTACAGGTTCTATAGATGTCTTATTTTTTAAATGGCTCTCTGTCTGTTTTTCCTGATCAACCATGATTGACAGAGTGGTATCATGTGTTTCTGTTTGAGTGCCTTAAAAATAAAAAAACGCTTTTCATACAATGTATAATCTGCTTATGGGAATAATTAATGGGAAGATCAAAGGGGCGGGTGTTTCCAGAATAAAATTAAAAGAGCATCTTATGAAGTGATATAAAAAGTCATATAGAAGTTGTATTGCGGCATTACAGAGATATATCAGGTAAAGCCCCGAAGTCTTGAATACAGAATACTTACCACGTGTTACAGAATATTCTGGGGTTTGTCTGTGTTCCACGAAAATGATGACCAAATGGTGTGGTGTCTTGTTCTCTTCCCTTTCGTTTTGTAGTTGTTCCGTAACAGCATCTTCTGTCTTCACCAAAACCAAAGGTGAATCCACAAAATCATCAGGGGTGAATTCGCATGATTTTTCTTTTCCTCTTCCAGAATTTCTGATAAAAGACAGGTTGACTGGTTTCACACTTAAAATCGAAACTTTATTGCAAAACTGATGCAATAAACATTGCAGTTTCATTTGATGGTATTTGGAGCAAGCGAGGCTTTACTGCAAATTATGGCATAGGTGCTGTAATTGCAGTAGACATAAGCGTTGGACTATGCAGTTATGTCCAAGTCATGCAAAAAATGTAAGGCTGTTGAGAAATTGAAATGTGACTTGGAAAAATAGAAGCAATGGAAATCAAACCATGCAAGACAAGGATAATGCAAAAAGAACTTTGAAGGTTCAAGTACTGCCGTGGAGAAGGAAGCTGCAAAGATCATTTGAGACGGTCCTTATCAAAACATAACTTCCATGACAAAGAGATGGTGTGTGATGAAGATAGCAAAGTCTGTTCGGAAGTTTGGGATACTTCTCGGGTGTGAGGACTGTAATAGAAATGCATCAATGGACAAAAGATCGCTTCATTATCAGAAATGGGTGAAGTTTGCAGCATACACCAGATGGGAAAATGAACATGAGAATGGGATTGGGGAATGTTACGGTGTCAAGAAACTTGGTTGTATTGGTCACATCCAAAAAAAGAGGGCAAAAATCTAATTAGCGTGCAGAAAACAGGTGGAAAGCTTTCAGATGGAAAGGCTGTTGGAGGGAGGCAAGGCAGGCTTACAAGACCAGTAATAGACAGGCTTCGAAAATATTATGAAAATGCTATTAGAAGCTCTGTTGACAGGGACGCAAAAAAAGGACAAAAAGCAGTAGAGAAAATGCAAAAAAAAGGCCGTCCTATATCACAGCATTAAGATGAAAGAACAAGAAAAGATTTTTGTCTTTCAAACTCCTGTTGTGCTTGCAAGAACAATAGATGTTACACAGATGAAACATTTGTAGGTAAGCCATATCATCTTGATGAAGTTTTCTTAGAGTTTTTGCTACCTCTCTTTGACCGTTTGTGCAGTACCAGTTTGCGAAAAAGGTGCTTGCCAGGGCTCTCCCAAAATGTGAATGAATCTTTCGATTCTCTGATTTGGATACGTTGTCCAAAGCACCAAAACAAACGAATGAAGGTTGATGAGGTAGCAACAGGCTCAGCTGTTTTGCAATTCAATGTTGGAGCAACTGGAAAACATGCCCTGATGGATATTTTAGGTATTGCAATGGGGAATTATACAGAACATTGTAGCAACAAGAAAGACCAGAGAAGGATTGTGCAGTCATCAGCAAGACTGAGACAAAGGTTTAAAAGAGCCAGAGAAGTTATTCGCCAAGAAAAGCTCGAGAAGAAGAATGGCTCAAGAGTTTGGTAGGGGTGATATATGTGGCAAGGGCATTCAATGAAGAGGATCAAGGACCATCTGCTGCAAAACAGAGAAGGACATATAAAAAAGAAGCAAAAATTGAACTAAAATTGCATTTGCCAGTTGAATAACATTCTAAGAAACATTGATGAACTTCAATCGCAATTTACTCAAAACGCCTGTTTTTCATAGCAGGTGATTGCCCAATATGATTATTTTCATAACCTTTGAAAATATTAGCAAGAGATTTGGCAGAAATACTTGTCTTGTCAAATCTAGTAATGTCCCTATGAGCTCTTTTTAAAAATTTTCTAAGGTTGTCCTAAAATTTATACTTGTTGCAAAAGCCTCCCTCATTGGTAGTTACCATAGCAACCAGATTGAATCATCAGTAAATTTCACATTGGGGCATTCTTTATGATTTCAGCTTTGTTTTTGTTGAATTTCATACCTCTCTAACAGATATTTCTTGAATTAAGCATAACCATTCACTTTGAAATCTGATCCACAAAATCCTCAACTTCAAACAAGCGTTTTCTCATTTTAGGGGGGTGCTTTTCTAATTATTTTTCTCCACCTAAGACCTGTAGGGTTTCCTTGGCAGATGAGATATAGGTCAAATCTATATGTTGTAGGATATTAGAATAACAAAGGTTTAAACATGTGCAAAAATCCTTAAGAGAATCATACACTGTTTTAATCAGATTTGCTAAAATTCTAGCTGAAAGCAAATTCAATCCTTGGGATAGTATGGACTTTCAATGGTGCTATTCTGTTCTTAGCACAAACAAGCTGGGAATTTAGACCATTTGGAGTTTCATCCCAATCAATTTTCATGTCACACAATTCTTGAAAAACAGATTTAGCCTTTTCTGTCAATGGGCTTACCAGTCCCAAAGGTTCAAAAAAGCTTAGCTAAAGCACTTCAAATACCCTATTTTGTCTCTGTCTTGTCCTGAAGATCTGCAATCATTTTGTCTAGCTGAAAGTCAAAATTATCCTTCTGAAAATCCCAATCAATTCTTAAGACCTTGGTTTTGCCAGTGGCAGTTTTTTCTAGGCCAAGCAACTCAGTTTGATCAAAACAACTCTTATCACTCACCTGGTTTTCCTTTTCCGATTTGATGATCACTCTCTGATTTGTACATCTTGATGGTGTGTTAAATATTCATGGTAGAATTTCTGAACAGCTTCTTTTTCCATCCTGCTACCATACTTTATAGCAGGAATGTTTTTATGAAGTTCTGACTTTCCAGCAACACATTTAGTAACTGCATCAAAATTTGCATCAGCAAATCCTTTGCTCTCTGCTGTTTCAATCCTTGTTTTCACACTGTGTGCCTTTGATGCTGTGATGACATGTTGACGGAATGCCAACCAAAGAGGGTTATGGACCGACCTCTGGTTACTCTCTCTATTTCTGCAATTTGATCCTGATCAATCCCCAAAATGAAACGGAGGAACTCATCTCCAGTGGATAATGCAAGGAAAAGCTCATTGATTGTCTTAACAGAAAATTTCATTTGACAATCTTGACTTTTGTTCAGATGAGGCTTAGCCAATGCAGTAAAGATTATGTTATCTTCTTCTTTGCATACATCTTTAAGTGCCATGGCAATATCTTGAAGTGAAAGCTTGTGATTAAAGCTGCTTAGAGGGTTAAACTTCTTCTTTGGTGAGGCATTTATTTCCTCTGTCTTTTTTTTCTACGCCCAAAATCACTTCTTCCTAATTTAAGATCTCTCACTTTAGAGGGTTCACTTTGAGAGGTACTGCCAGATTGCTTGGAAGTTACCTGGGCTATACTTTATGTAGTTGCGATACTGTGAATCATCATGCTGCGACCTTAGTGAAATATTTTGCCCAGGACGATGAATGATTCCAGAAACAATTGGAAGCAGTTTACATCGATTGAGGTCCACAGTTTTCGAAATCATGCTATCACACATTATATTTATAGGCTTTGCCATTCCTTCCATGCGAGCATTAAACTCAGTAGCTCTGAATGTTGATGTCTGATGAATTGGTGATTTCAACTGATGATCTTTGAAGCGTTTTAAAGCTGTTCCCCATTGGATGAATGACAGTTTAAACAAAAATGTTAACTTGGATGCATTATGAGATGCCTCTCCACCAAATAGCACATAGTTGATACAGAGAGCACCATCAAGTACCTCTGAATAACATAACAAACGAAAGGTAGTTAGCAACTTGAACTGAAATCTTCATTCCAGAAGAATTCAGTGGGAAAGAATATGATGATGAAGGTGTCCATCTGCAGATAAGAAAATGATACTTCTGAGAGTCAGAAAAAGGCTAAGTGCTCTTATAGAAATTTCCAATATCACTTTCATTTGAAGAGTTTGATGTTGATGTCTGATGTGATGACATGTTGACGGAATGCCAACCAAATGAAGAATCCGGGGGAGCATTCCTGCTGGATTCCACTGTTACAGAGATAGTTCTTGATTCAGTTACTTTGAAAGGTGAAACTGATTCTGTAGCTGAAGACACCATTAGAGAGCTACTAGGCACAGATTTTGTTACAAAGTTCCTTTAGAACCTGGACTGTCTTCAAAAAAAAATTCTTGCCTTTTTCAATGAAAAGCTCTCCAAGATTAATTTCTGCTTTCTTTTACATGATACTGCATTGTTTCCTTAGAGCTCCTGTGGCACTGGTTTTGGAAGAAGAGATTGTTTTGCTGGGACAACTAGAAAACTCCTTAAAGTACCTTGGATATTTGAAACAGAAGGAACTTGAGCAGCAGAAGATTCAGTGTTGCAATCTTTTAGCAAATTTGAGATAATTTCCATCACAACATATTCTTAAAAAGAGCAGCAGGGAAACTTTATGTACTTTCATAAAAAAGGAAGACAATTTTTTGCCAAAGAAGTCACCATGGAATTAATAAATTTAATTTTTGCTGACAACCACCATTAAAGAACAACGAATCGAAATAGAATAGAGATGGAAAAACCCAGAAATAGAATAGAGAGGCATGTGACAATTCATTGGTAAAGTATAACTAGTGTCTTATTCATGAATTTTGTGATAAGATGCAACTTGACATATTTTGTATTAGATGTAGAACATCACACTCAGATTTACTGTCAGTAAACTAGCCACTCCATTACTGTCTACAAGGCTAAGCTGCATAGACAATAAATGAATCAAAAATGATTTTGTGGATGGGTGGTGTTTTCTTAGCTTTTCATGCTAAATCATGACAAAGAAAATTATCAAGCTATTAGGGGGGTATTTGTTAATTCTTACAGTTGAGCCAGCCACTGCTAATCATATCTACATATTGTTTCAATTGCCTAATTCAGGTGGCATGATCCCACCAGGGTTCAGAGAATAAGGATATATCTATGGAGGTAAAGTAGTTAATCAGTTTACTTTTTAGCATACACCAAAATAAAGTTGTTTATGTTATTTAGTATTTATTCCAATACTGTTTATAAATAAAAAATCAAATAAAGCAATCATCTAGTCATACCAGTCATCTAAACAGCCAACAGTCCCATCGACAATAGATTTTAATTGGGAATTGGAGAAGATACAGACCTGTTAAGGGAATAAATAATGTTATAGGCTGTTTTAAAATTATTATACAAAATATTAAATGTTAAAGCACATTGTTTAAGCTAAGCAAGGAAAGAAAACAATTTTTTTATACTGAAGTTGTACTTGAGTACGATTAAAGAATCAAAGGTGACGTAAAATTTAAAACTAAACTTGTCATGTTTTCATTTTTTTCTCTTGCAATTGAATCAAATATTTTGATCTCTTCTCTCCCAAAATTAAAGCTATCTTTTCTCTTCCTCTCACACAGAGACCGACCACCTGATCTCAAAATTTAAACTCTTCTGGGACTGTTGTTTTGTTGTGATCTATCTCTGTCAATAGGTTTTCAAAATTGATTCTTTATTTCTTGATCGCAATTTATTTGCAATCGATCTCAGCATTGTGGTTTGAGTCCCATTATTACCTGTAATAAGCATTTTTTCACAGTAAATGACGTGATAACAGCTTGTTTCAACGGCTTCCTCTGCAATTTCCTAACATATTAAACAAGCAAACCCTTCAAAAACCTGTCTTGGTAGGTTTTCTTTTGCTTCTACAATCAATAAATTACAACAGATTGAAGATAGAAGACAATTTTTTTTCTGGTTACATTATAATAAGGTTTAGAAAAAACAGTTTCCTAAAAGTTCCAGTTGTACTTTGTAGAATTTCTTCATTTGACTCTAAAAGGGTTTCATTAGAGATATCATAAGGATCTGATGCCATTTGCTTCTGGTAACCTATATTGTTACAACTAGAACAAGTGGCAGCATGATTGTACAAACAGAAAGGATAATATAGAAGCAAAGGCCTCTGAAATGACAATCTTGCGCAAATTGTGATAAAAGCATGAAAATCTGCACAACTACAAAGTTTGATATGCTGAATAAGATGGGGTTGGGACCCAGCCCCCAAATGCTATTTTTAGAATGTGTTATTGTTCCCAGACTCCTAAATGTATTATCTCTATAACTTTGTTGAAAATGAAATCAGTGACATGAAAATTGGCATAGATACTAATCATAGCAAATAAACGCGATATAGATTCACATCCGTTATCAAAATGCCCCCAAATACTATTTTTAGGCCATGTATACCTTTCAAGACCTCTAACACGCTTATCTCTACAACTTTGCTCAAAATGAAATCAATTAAAAGCAACTTGGTTTAGATATGATAACAATGCCAAACAGACTTTAATTCGCACCCATCATCGCAGTGGTCCTGAAATATCAAAACTGTTTTGTGTAATGTGCCAGCAATGTGCAAATTTAGGTAATGAAACATTGTATCAAGGGTCGTATTAACCACTGAGCAGACTAAGCATGTACTTAGGGTTAAAGCAAAGGGGGCATCAGATTGTTGAGAAATGGATGACAAGAAAAGAAAAAATATGTGAACGATGTAAAATTGGCAAAGCTGATGTAAATTGACCAAAATATTGATTTTTTGTCAGGTCATGTTCTTTAGTAAACATAAAAAACGACAAAACTATTACAGATTGATGTAGATTTTCTGCTTTTGATCAGTTGACCAAAATAAGGACATATTGTTCAGGTGACCAAATGTGGCATCTGTTGGTCAATATTTAACAAAGTCACATTTTTCCTGTGAACTATTTATCTAAGATGTAATGTGTACCGTATCCATGATCTTCTACTGCATTAGGAAGAATATACCAATCACCTTCTTTGATTCTTTCTCTAAATTCTTATAGATAAAGATAAGCACTTAGTATCTCTAGCTTTTGATACATTTTTACTTTTTTATCTAGAGAAACTGCTTGTATTTACTCACTGACAAGTCTGGGGGGTGTTATAAGAGTTCCAGCACACCTTTTCTGAGCTTTAGTCTATTGTTGAGTAAACAATTAGTGAAGGGCTTTCCCAGCTAATGCTGTTCACGTTTGGTGTTCTGTTATTGACTCCTTTAATGTTTTTTATATTGTCTGGCAGAAAACTTTGTCATCCTAAAAACCATATGTTTGTTTGACAACGCACTTTTATTAGGTGGATTGGCAGCACTATCTCTGATAGGTCTAAAGCCATGATTTCTTGGTGTATTGCTCTCATATCTGGGTTGGTGCTTCTAAATCTTTTCTGTCTTCTCTGCAAAATCTTACAGTAAATGCTTAGAGTAAAATACTATTGATCTTATCAACAACTGCAACTTTACAAATCTCTGAAACTTCATTCTGCATGGCGTTGTATTGCTAGCCAATCCCTTTTTAATAGTTATTTCCATACACAATGCTACTAGCCTGTGTTTCAGACCCCTAACTTGAAAGTAGAGGGTCTGTGTAACCAAGAGCGATACCTCATACGAGCTTTTCCCAGGATCTCTGGGAAGAATAATTTATGCGTAAAATATGCAGCATACTGATATTTTCTCAAATGGTGTTTGTATGGAATGGAGATGTTTCTGACAATATTCACAGTGGCTGCAGCGACAGTTCACTTAAAAAAATTACCCACAAGAGATTATATTGTAACTTTCATTGGCTAGCTACGTGTGAGAATGCTAATTTGACTCAGTTTTTGGTAGTAAAGGCCCTTCCGCTTTCCTGTGAAATTGCACATTTGGGTTTGGCCTAACTAATACCGTTCACTTGACCACGATATCAGTCAAGGACTGAATTTCGAATACTACTTCCCCACGCAAAGAGAAATCTAGGATTGGGATCTAGGCAATGGAAGGAGAGGGTCCTGTTTTGAGAACTGTTAGAGACACACAAACAAGCGTGTTTCAGATAAAACATTTGTTTGAAGATGAAGTTTGGTGAAAGCTTGCAAGAAGAGGGAGATAGAGGCATGCATCCCACAAAGATTATTGCCGCTGAATCTGAAACAAGGGACATAAGCTCTCAAGCTGATAAAATAATTAATTCGTCAGGAAGCAATGCTGCCAATTATCATGATGCTGGAGATTTCACAACTGAAGGTTATATTATTTCCGTGTAAATTGGAATAGCCAATCAGAGAAAGGAAACTCCCACTCTCTCTGCAAATGCTTTGTTGGGAAAATGCTTTTAAGGGGAACCTTCCAGCAGATTGCTGCTGTCGTCTGGAGGTATGGAGGAGGTATGCCCTCAGACCATACATTGTTAGAAGAGCTGCTTAAAGCTGCACATGTTGAATCGGCGCAATTATGTTCAAGGAAGGTCCCAAGCATGCTTTGAAGGTCAAAGAAGGACAACCTTCTTCAGTTTGATTTTGAGATGTTGAACAGAGAACTGAGAAAAGAACCCTTTTCTGCATGGGGTGCTCAAATCTGCCTGTCTGAAAACTTCAATAGCAGACTTCCCATTAATAAATAAAAAGCGAACTTCCCATTAAACCCGAGGAAGAGACTGGAAATGTTACCTGGATACCAGCATTATGTATGGCAGCTGCAATTTGTGCAAAAAATCGTTTGTCTCACGTGTCAGCACGTCAGTTGATCATTTCAATATTATTGCAGCATAACTCTTTTGACTGTAAGTCTTTTAGATTATCTTTATTTTGAAGACATACTATATTCACTTGAACATAACATGAAATTTCAGGCATGTGTGAAAATGGAAGTTGATTTGTTTCCTTTTTAAAACAACAGCATGAAAGATAGAAACTCATTTTAAGGTAATGTAGCCCAAATTTTTGGGTATAAAATTATAGGAAGTTTCATGTGGTAATTTTTTCAAGGTAAATCACAGGTAATTTTTTGTGGTGCAAGTTGTAGTTTTTTTATTTTTCCGACATTTCCAACACAATTTCCTAATATAAAGAGCAAAATGGTTCAGGCAGAAAGGGTGCCCATATAAGATTGCATTTCTGATCTCATCAAAATAAAGGTTGACCAATCCAAGAAAATTTGGCAACTGAGGACAAGGTTGTTTTACTGGAAAAGCATGTTGCTTTTTTGCAAAATAAAATGATGATGGTGAACAATATCAACATAGACTTAGACTGTCTAAGTATTAGCGGTATTGATCTGCCAACATCAGGGAAAAGCGAATCAAGTGAAGAATATCTTCAAAAGATAGGGGAGGTTTTCGATGAAATTGGTGTGGACGTACCAGACCTGTGCTTGATCGTGCTCATAGTATTGGGAAATTGGTCACAAATGAAGGTAAGCGCACAAAGCAGATGATTGTGTGACTAACCATATGGCAGCATAGAACTGCAATTTATAAAGCACGTAAGAAGACCACAAGGTATAGGGTCATGTTAGACCTAACAAGGAGAAGAAGAGAAATCATTAAAAGGACAAATGAAATTCTAAAAGACGAAAATGAATCCTTTGCATTTGCAGACATTTATTGCAATTTGTGCTGTTTTAGGAGGGGAGAATTCGTTTATTTTAATGATGTGGAAGATCTTTAGAGGCTGAGAAACAATGATCTTAGATAGGTTAACTCGTTTCTTTAGACGTGGCTGTCTTTTCTTATTGTTTTTTTATTGTTGTTCGATACCGTATAAATCACCCAACAAAAATTTCCTATAACTCGTCAATAATAATTGATAACATTTTCACAAACTTAACGAATTTGGAAATTACATGTGGAAATATTCTGACCCAGATTTCCGACCATTCCCGCAATTACTAATTTTTATAAACGCTAATATGAAATACAATAGGTCAGTTACCTATAAACATGACTACTCATCTTTTGAGAAGAGGTCTTTTATTTCTGGCTTTAATAAATTAGAATTGAGCTATATCGATAATGATACCGATATTAATGGAAACGATAATAAATTCTCTCAAGACATTAATATGCTAGTTGAAAAACATGTACCAGTTATAAAGTGCACAAAAAAGAATAAAAAATGAATATGAATAAAAAACCTTGGGGTTCTTTCCTTCAGTTCTCTAATCAACATCTCAAAATCAACAGCAGAATATAAAAAATGATGCGAATTCGTGATCACATGTTTAGAAAAATGAAAAGAAATAGATCGGATAGCAATCTTCAACTCTACAGAAAATTTAGAAATCTGATGACAAATGAGATAAAGAAAAGCAAGCTAATCTATTTCCATGACTATTTCTCTACAAATTGCCAAAATCTGAAAAACTGTGGGTAGGCATTAAATCAATTATTTCTAATAAGGGCTCTGTCCTTGCAAGTATTGGCAAAAGCAAGGATAAAGAAGAAATAACTTCAGATACAACTAAAATTTTTAATATCTTAAACAAGTACTTTGTCAATGTTGCTGAGAATATTACCAAAACTTTGCCAAAAGATCAGAGTCACCTTTTGGTTTTCTTGATAATAAAAACTTAATCTTACTCTCTCCAGTCGATCATATAGAAGTTGAGAATGAAATTTCTAAATTGGACTCATCAAAGTCTTCTGGGCCACACAGTATTCAAATAAATTTATTGAAAATTCTAGGATCCTATATATCGAATTCCTTAGCTACACTCATCAATCAGTTGTTCTTCAATTGTAAGAATACAAGATCACGCCACAAAACGGAGGGTGAAAGCTCACCGTGCAGTCTTATGTCAGTGCCCCTATGATGTCAGGTGAATTAAATGCTGTCCAAAAGCAGGTTCAAGAAGGTTTCCTGTTGCATATGACAACCACTGTCTTGCTCACAGGATATCACTTTGTGCCTCATAATCAGCAAAAAAAATTCCAAAAGTTGCTAAACTTTTTGACACTGTTGACAAACTTGTACGTTTATTTAGAAACAGTCTAAAGCGTACGTCTCAACTTGGCCATAGTCTACTGAAACCTGGTGAATACGTTGGTTATCACGTGATGCAGCAATTGGGGTCATTGATTCATTGTATGAAACAATCAGAGCATGATTGTATGAAATGGCCAATGATAAAGATGACAAAACGGAGACACAAGTCACTGCTTGAGGGCTCTGTTTGCAAATTCAGCACATCAAATTCGTATTTCTTTTGTAAATATAAAGAAAAATTTTTGCCCACTGTGACCCAATAATAACAGTCATGCAAAATCCGATCATTGACGCAGTGCAATTGTCATCAATGCTGGAAGATTTTCAGGGATTTTTGCACAATTTGGATTGCAACCAGATTTGGGAGGATGCAATGCGCCTGGATCCTAAGATGCCTGCAGTTCGCCAACGAAATGTATGGAGAGGAGTCAAGGAAGCAGCAGATTCAACAGGTAGTTGGAAATTTACTGGCAATTTCGCAACAACTGCTTTGTGGGTTTGAAAATCTCACAAAATTCAAATTGATGTGATTTAATCCACCCTTCGAAATTTGACAAGAGGAGAAAGATGCCACGAGCTAAGCAAAAAGAACTTATATGTAAAGTCAAAGAACTTTATCCATTTGCAGTACCTGTTCCTTTAGCACTTGAACATAACCTAAGGGTGCTTTATGATAACAATAAAATAAAAAATCTTTTAGATAAAATGGTAGGAGAACGAGATGAACTGGCAGCTAAGAAAAGAGAGAGGCGGCATAAAATGAAGCAAGCAAACGAGGAGCAAAACGAAAACAAAGAGACGGATGGAAGCACAGTAGAAGTTGAGGATTCTTTTGAAAAGGGTACCAGGAGGAGCAGTCAAGAAGGAAAATATAAAAGAGGGGAAGCCAAATGTTCAAGACTTGCTAAAAGTGATTAAAACAGCTAGTCTCGAAGAAGCATTACCTCAGGCTTTGATTTCGCTAGAACTGGCTGCCACAACACCACTTACCAGTGTTCACTGCAAAAGAGTGTTCAGCAGAATGAAGAAAGTTGTGTCACCAAGCAAATCAACGATGTTACAAGCAAGAAAAGAGAATCTTTCTCCAAGTGGAACATTCAATTGTTCCATCAGTTTCAGAGCAACCAACTTGAAATATGTTGTAAATAGGTTCAAGTCTTTTAATCAGCGTCATTAAAAAGATTTTTAAATAAATGAGTTTTTAGTTTAACCTGG
Organism: Rhopilema esculentum; assembly: GCF_013076305.1. The sequence continues at coordinate 359,661 of NW_027019597.1, forward strand.
CATCATTTGCAAACAAAGTTGTCCATTATGTTTAAAAAAAGAGTGCTTGCAGTTTCCTGATGCTCTATGTGTCTTGCCTACAGATCTCTACACACAAATGCTTCAAAAATTTATTTGGAAACACATTTAACTTGTCTTTTAGATACGAATTAGAACCATATTCGTTTGAAAGCAAAAAGCTTTCCGAGGGGGTACATAACAGTATTTTCTTTTCTTTTGCAAAATATCTATATAAAAGAGAGGTTTGTAATTGTAGTGTAATTGAAATTAAACCAGTGTCTCATTTTTTTTCTTATCATGATAATTATTATTATTATTTTTATTATCATGATCTTTAGTGGTATCTTTGCTGCATCTCAAAAATGCCTTTGGCGAAGTTCACTACAAGCTGATACCAGTTATTTTTGCTGATCATTATATACTTTCTGAAATTCAGTCATTGATCTCAAGCTTATATCTACACTTAAGACCTGTATCATAACCGATGAATTCCAAAGCCCTGCAATTCTTGTTGGCTGCATTGTATTGCAAGGTGGCTGCCTCAGCCCCCTTCTTCACAACCTGTGCTTCAACACTTTCATACAATACGTTAAAACAGTATTTAAGTTTTAACACCTTTTTTTACTAGGCACAGGGCTATCCAGACCATGTTGCCATGGGAAAGATTTTCTTCTGGAGCTTAACTTGCAAAGCTGCTGAAAGCACAAGCGTTAGCAAAAAGTTTTTAAAGGTTCTGTAAACAGGCAAAAAGTTTAGAAAATTAAAGAAAAAATGCAAAGTCGTCATAGAAAAAAAAATTTCTAAGCAAGTCTTTTAATTTAACATTTCCTTTTATTATATAATTAAGAAATCAGGAAAACAAAGTGCAAAATGAGTATTTGTGAGGGGAAAATTGACAGGGAAGAGCTGGAAATGCGATTGAGAGAACAAGATATTCAAGCATGTGGTTGCGAGAGAAAAAATGAGAGGGAGGTGGAAAAATTGGAGAAGCAACTTGGGAAGGTATAACAGGATAAAGCAATTATGGAAGAAGAGCTTAGTATAAACAGAGAAGAACTCGATTCATACAAAAACAAGATAGGAGAACACAGAAGAAAATTATCTTAAATTATTGTTGTTCATCATCCTGTTGATAAAGACGATAATCAAGAAGTGTTTGAACATGTGAAGATTTTTGGAAATTGTGATAAGAAAAAATAAGTAGTTGCCTGGTTGAGGCATATGTAAAAATTTCTTCTAATCTACCATTGAAGGCATTTACTTGTAGTTGAGCTGATGAAAAAAATCCTGAATTATTCCAGCAGGCAGCAGCTACAGCAGGTATTTCCCAGGCACCAAAAGTATCAGTTATTGATGCTATTGGTCTTGAAGCAAAAGTATCAATATTAAAGACCTAAGACAAGTTGCTTAGATAAGTTGGGTTGCAACTTTTGATCGTCTGAGAGTAGAAGGAGAGCAGCTTAGAGTTTAGAAAGTAAATATGTCACTGATAGCTCTAAGGTAGAATCTTGCTTAATTCATTTGAAAAGGACAGCTTAGTCTGAGGAAACTAAGTTCCTTCCCTATAAATGAGCATAAGAGTAACTGAGTTCAAAGTTTTTGCAGGAAATAGTGAATAACTTGCCAGGAGGGTATGACCCTTATCTGGAGAGGGCAATAACTAGCCTTGTTTTTAGATAATAAAGGTGTTGGTAATATCAAATTTAATGTCGGAATTATAAATAGTATAACATCAGGCTCTGTAGACAATGTTAATCTTTTTTGCATGTTTGAGAAAGCAGATAATCTAGAAAATCTGTGAAAAGTTTTAGGTGTTTTTCGTAAAGAGGTTATAAAAATTCGAAAGGAAGATTTTCGAATTAATGGTAGAAAGGTGAAGGTTTTTGAGGAGGTGATTTTCATTTCGGCCAACAGGGTTCAGCATCAACATTTTGAAGTTGATTAGATTAAGTAACACTAGTGCAATAAAGAATAATGGTAGAGAGCTTCACACTCTACTAAACTGTAAAGATATTGGTTTAAGACCTATTAATGATTATGTCTTTAATTACAAGGAGAATCTTTCAGATAGCCTGTCCAATGGTTGCCTTCATGATAAATGTAAGTTTAACAATAGTGTAATAGATCAAATGCTTTTTCCCATGAAACACTTGGATTTTGTTGTTCCTCCTATATTGCATATTTTGCTTGGAGTAATGTTATTTACTGTGTTATTACGTTTCTGGACAATGAATAAGTAAGTTTTGTGGATTTGGACGAGTTCTAACTAGAATTTCATTATTCTGTTAACCTCCAGTTTACTTCTGTGTTCCAAGACTGATAGTAGCTAGACTCTAGCAGTGTTAATCATGATAAAAGGGGGAGGGGTTGGAAGTGAAAACCTTTCTTTGTTTAAATTTTTTCATTGAAAACTATTCTTAAATTCATTTTAGGAAACCAACTGAGTTCTGAGCATCTAAAAATCTCAGTTCATTCCCTCTGTAGATCTGTCCACGTTTGATTTTCATTCTCACTTTCAACTTTCACATATTATTTTTATGCTATTTGAAACTTTCGCCTATACTTACTGCCTTTTTTCTGAAGTCGTAGGTATAAAGTCTAAGAAAACTCCTTGATTTATTCTATAATATTGTTTTTTTTAACATTGAAAGGGACAGGCACAATGCAGAGGGAGCATGGGGAGTCATTGCTCGCCCAACTAGAATTTGTCCCGTGTGCCTGTCTAGAAATTTTAGGATGAAAAATTTTGTTTTTATCTATATACTTAATAAACAGCATTTTTATATTTCAATGACTATAAATTAAAAGAGTATCTTTATATAAGAGTAATCAATTGATACGATTGATATCAATTGACAAGACTTATCAAGGAGACTATCTTTAAACAGATCTTTGTATCTTTGCAATCAATTAGATTTCAAAGGATGCGTCTAGTGCAAAAGACTCATTGGTGTAGAAAATTTAAAACAAATAAGAAGCGGTCACTGCTATAGATTCTACATATTTTGGATTGGCCTATTACAAAATTGTTTGGACATTGTCCAACACATAGCCCAGAGGAGTCACTCAAACTTTTTATGTATGGATATCTTCAGCCACAATTATCAAAATTCACCTCAAAATATCCAAACAAAATTTGACAGACCAAAATTATCAGCTCAAAAGTGTCCATAAAACCCAAAAATATCAAAATACAGCATCTTGTTGTTGAACACATAATCTTATAAGAGACCATAAGTCATAGTAATTTAGACTTTTTCTTATACTTATAAGTTTAAATGTATATTTTTCTTTATTCCTGCTTTTGATCTGCTATTTTGACCCATAGGTATCAAAAGGGTTTGGGTTATTTCATGTTAACAAAGTCAGGCCCAATGTTACATACATATAGTCTTAGAATTTCCTAATTTTTTGCAACAAAGAGCCACTTTGGTGAAAACACCACATACAAAATTTCAGCCTTATATCCTTTAAGGTTTCAGTTTTGTAGCTGTTTCAAAAGTGACCTACTTTAGCCAAATATGCCACACCCAGTTCACCAAGTGATCGGTGGGTTTTCTATCAATAGATGTAACTTTTCTATGATTGTCCATATTTGCTTGAAAATAATGGCAATTTTACATTTGATACTGTAGACTTCAAATATTGCACCAGAATTTGTCAGTTCTCCAAGAAAGCAGATAATCATGTGTTAGTGTACCAACCAATTGAAAAAAGTCCTGTAGCTGGAATCAAATCATTAAAAGCTTTCTATATTCTGAAAGTTTATTCTCCGGGCTATCAGAAAATGTTGAAGATTACAGTTGCAAATGAAGTACTTTGTTTTATTTGCCACTTGCAAAATGGGTAATACTTTGCAAGAATTGAAGCAAAAATAATTTTTTATTTAGGTAATATCTCATGAAATAGAAAGAGCAGCTAAAAACATTGAATCATTCGTTATTAAACTTTCAAAGACAACAAATAATAGATAAAAATGATCCCTAGCCATGGAAAAGTTGAGATACTGCTTTATAGTCACTGTAGCTGATGCTCTAAGTTTGACCTGTGATTGTTTTGGATGAATCAGTTTTGCAAAGCATGTAAATGTGATACCTTGCATATAGACAATTTGACGTTCCTCATGAATTCACTGGATCATTGATTTTTAGGAAAAATTCAAAATGGGAGGAGCCATGTAAAAACATCAGTGACATGCATTGGGGAAAGAAAGAGTCAGCTTTGTTTCAGAGTGCATATCAACGTGAATGACAGGAAGCTGTTGCATTGATTGAAAGTATTTTACTTCCTGAAAAGGAACATGCATCTTCTTTGTATCAAGAATTTTCAGTAGGCCATGTTTACACAATCAAAATGTAGACATTGCAATGTTCCAGAGAGTTATGTACTGAAGTGATGAAATAATAGACCAAATTGATGCAAGCAGTATGTAAACAGTTTGTTACCTTTCTATTTTAAACACTGTTTCAAATTAATTAATATTTAGAATAATTTTTTAAACACATGCTCCAATGTTAAGACATTACAAAACTAAAAATCTATGGGGAAAACATTTGAACTAACTGCAGGGGTGTTCCCATAAAAGTTGATTGACGGATAGCTAAAACCATTGTAGTATCTTGTAATCCTAGCTTGCTAAAAAGATCTCTTAACAGAGCTTTTAATTCTTTGACCTGCCACATATAACTATTTCTCAGAGTAACTAAGAGCAAATATTTTATTTGTGCTCTGCAAAAAGATTGAAACTTGTTGTTTTTCCAGGTTGATGCTAGAAAGTGAAGGCAGTCAGTCAGGTGCACCCATTCAGTTGGAAGCTTGAAAGACAAAGGCAAAAGAAAAAGAAACCAGGTGGAAATGGAAAGATGAGATGACCAAGTCTTTCAGGACTTTGCTTACTTTATTTTAGCATAGTTACTAGGGTGGCAATTGCCCCTACAGGCCAAGTAGCTTTCCATTGTTTTAAACAATAAGCAACAAGCTACTGTCCTTTTCTTTTATATAAGCAAAGTTTGCTTCCACAGCTTATTTCTTTTGGAAAAGGCTATGTTTCTTTGATAATAATTGACGAGTTGTTTGATGATTGCAGTTTGATGACTTTTTAAATATTCGCTTTTTAAAGAGTTCTTGGGACGAATAGTCGAATTGTTTAATGTCATATTTCTTGTCAGTGTTAGTGAGGTTAAAAGAAGTAGTACTGTCTGTGATGTGTTGGCATGTTATTCGGCTTTAAAGTGAAGTGCCGCCTGATTGGTCAATCAGCACGTGCCTAGATACGTTGGTAGCAACGAGGCGCACCAGAATAAATGTCAACAAGATACTGCGGTTGTAAACGTTCGAGCTTAGCTGACGTCTATATTTACAAATTTTTTTCTAAATTCCCGCTTTTACAAAGTTCACTTGGCGTATTTATATCAATTAAATCGTGCTATCCTGTTCTGTACTTAAATAATTGCTTGGAATCAACACTTGAAGTGTTTGCGCTCGGAAGGCCTAGTCAGTCAATATAGAAGTTATGGCGGAGGTAATATCACTTACCGGAATGGTCAAGTTTTTCAAAGAGGATACAAACTGTTTGGAAAAAGGGAAGCTGAAATTCAAGTCAAGTTTTGTTCTTGATGTCAAGTTAATTGGCCATGAAGTTAAAGCTGTTGTACGAGCGTCGATGAAGGACAAGTGTTACAACGTGTCTCTGACTGTTGACGGTGATGGGTGTATCTCTACTAGTCATTGTCAGTGTCCGAGAGGAAAATGGATCTGTAGTCATATGGCAGCTGCAGCTATATTTGTTAATAAACGTGGATTTTCCAAAACGGATCTTCCGAACTCTTGGATTGCAAGACCTAAAAAGTTTGTCAAACTCAAGCCTATGTCGGATTTGTTTCCCACGCTATAGAGCAACATCACGTGAAGTTGATGATGAAGACAGGGCTTTCTTTTATAAAGAACTTTGTGAAACAGGGCTTACGTGTCCTTTTCAGTGGATACTTGGTCCAGAACTGCCACAAATTCAAGCCAAGAACCCGCTAATGCCGCAGCTAATAGAGGACCTTGTAGAAGACTTCTTAAGCAACAAAGAAGCATTCATTGAAAAATGTAATGATGCACAGATAAAATGGTTGGCATCAAACACCGTAGAACAGAGGCTTTCTCCAATGTGGGCTAAATTCAGGCGATTACGCTTAACAGGCAGCAATTTTGGGGCAGTTTTGAAAGCCATACAACGCAACAAAAATCAAAACCGACCCTACCCTCCTTCCCTGTTTAAAACATTGAGAATGGAATATTCACTTGGAAAAAAAGATGCCATTATGTGGGGTCAGATGCATGAGGAGATGGCAATCCAAAGCTATTCTCAGATAACAGGCAACACTGTAACAAAAACAGGTCTCCATTTATTTCCTTGTGGCTTTTTGGGTAGCAGCCCAGATGGCATTATTTCAGTTCCTGATGACACAGAAAATATTGGGGTTATTGAAGTTAAATGCACATTCAAATACAGAAATGCAAGCATCAGTGAGATTATACAAAATGAACTACCTGATGGTTCTAAGGGAAGCTCATTCTACCTTAAGAAAGATGGTCATCTGAGAGAGAACCATGAATACTGGCATCAGGTGCAAGCTGAAATGGCCTCAGTTGGTGTCAATTGGGCACATTTTGTACTATGGACTCTAAAGGAGACATACTACACCCAAGTGATCAGAGACCCAAACTGGGAAAAGATATCACTCCCAGTGCTTCAAGACTTTTATTTGAATGAGCTGTTTCCAACATTTTATACTAAAGATAAAAAATTAATTACTTGATGCTTTCTGCCGTTATTTCTATCATTTCTTATCTATAAAATGACTTAAAATCATTACATGTTTTTTATTCTAAATTAAAAACAATAACAAACTTTTACAAGAAAAAATAACAGTATCAACTGACATAAACCTCCAACTGTAATAAGTTACATACTACTGTATTAACCTACACATAAGGTGCACTTTTCTCTCATCAGCCCGTTTTACATTGTGTATCATTATACTGTAACAATTTAAATTATCATGTGTCAAATGAGACAGTCTTTAATATTCAATAATTAGCCAACATTTCTGGAGCATTGACTCAGATACCCAAAAAACTTTTCATTATCAAATATTTTCATAGCACAAAGGCCAGTTATTGCCCCCGACTTGAATTGATTTTTGGATTTGGGTTGTATGCATGCTTTTCATTAGGTTGCATAAAATTATAAATTCAGCTTAGGTATGGAACAGCTTTTGTGTAGATTTTTACAGTATATGCTGTATATTATTGTTTATATTATCATTCTTCAAAATCAGACACAATAACTGAAGCAGAATAGTTGTCAAATACTCCAGAAATAACAGGTGACTGCAAATCCACAAGAGCAGCACAGACTTGAACTATCTTGTCTGCAAATGACCTTAAAGGGGCAGTCAGCTGATTGACGATCTTATAGTTTCTTATTCGTCCAATTGCTCGTTCAACATGTATTCTGCAACCAGCCAGTTTTCTTGAAAATGTTGCCTCTTCCTTGGTAAATTGAGATTTGCCAGCAAGAAAGGCAGGCAGATTCAAAAACACATTTTTTGGCAAGATGTCCCTTGTCTGCTAAAATTAAATCCCCAGCCTGTAGAAAGATAATGAATATACATACATATGATATAAACAATATATTCAGAAGAGAATTACTGTGATGTTGTCACAAAGATGGCAACAAATTTTCCTTTCAAAAGGAGGCTAGGCTCTAATTCAAGTTTACTCTGACAGAATAAGGACTGTAATTGTTGGAACACTGGAACATTATTTGCAAATGTTGAATCTTTGCAAAAAAATCAATGGCATTGAGGGGCAAAGGAAGTTTTAAACATGACATACACAGCTTGCAGATATACTTGAAATTTGACATCATACTTTTAGTATCCTGTTCTAAGTATGGAGAGGTTCTACTATACTGTAATTTTAGTTGTATAAAACACACCTGTAAATGATGCAATATGCCACTGTCCTTTGTCACAGCCTTGCCACTGGCACTTCCTGGAAAACCATTGCTTACAAATGTTACTGCACCATTTGCAGCAACACCAATCAAAAACTTGCCTGTCAAATAATGTTTGTAGTTGCTAAAAGAAGAGGCTGCAGCTGCAAGGTCTTTTCTTGGCACACTAATTCTAAATTCTGTGCAGTCAATTATTATTCTACAGTTTGAGAAGTCACCAAAGGAATCCGGAAGACTGCATTTATTCTTTTCAATGCTTGGCAATGCCGTTATCATACCCTGAAGAGAGTTTCATGAGTGGAATGTAAATATGTCATGAAAATGTTTTGTACGCTGATCTGGCTGATCATGAATCTTCGAGCTAAATCAAAGTATGGCAAATCCAATTTAAGTTTCATGAGGAACATGAGCAGTTGGTCTTCTTTTGAGACAGAGATGACAGCTGATCCTGACCAGTATTTTAATGGGGATAACCTATCAATTAGCCTGACCAAACAATTGAAAAATGGCCTTTGTAACCCTGTATACCGTAGAACATCATCGTCACTCAAATTAGAAAACGAGAAGCAGCTTTTTTGAAGTTGAGAAATTTTATCCACAGCTGCTGCAAGTTTGGCTTTTATTGATCTCAACTCTAAGAAATCGGTCTCTGCCTCCTCGAATCCGACACCATACCCTCAAGGTTGCGTAACATCAGGTAACGGCAAAGTACTCTGCGAATCAGCTTCAGGCACTGTCGTAGATGCAGTAGGCGATGTTATGGGCATTGCTGCCTTCATAGAAGCCAATGTCTTCCTTTTTGACACACGCTCGTCAGCTGAATACGAAGATTTAAGTTAGGAATCGCACCCTTCTTTAGTCGTTTTCTCCTAAACTTTTCAGGAGCATCACTTTTTGGTTCTGTGAACTGGTCCGACGAGAAATGTTTGCTACACACATAAGAGCTTGAAGATGGTGTGAATCCCTCCCTCCTTACTCTAGCAATCCAAGATTTTCTTGTGTTGCAATCGGCTGGGAACTGGAAAAAAGATTCATCCAAGGAGGTTGATGAGGCGCTACAACCAAACACTGAACAGAATTTTGGCATCTTGGGCCTAACTTGATATTTCGGGCCAACGATGGAGTATGTTGATACAAACTAAATCAAGAACAGCAAAGCACGATTTAATTGATATAAATACGCCAAGTGAACTTTGTAAAAGCAAGAATTTGGAAAAAAATTTGTTAATATAGACGTCAGCTCAGCTCGAATGTTTACAACCGCAGTATCTTGTTGACATTTATTCTGGTGCGCCTCGTTGCTACCAACGTATTTAGGCACGCGCTGATTGACCAATCAGGCGGCACCTCACTTTAAAGCCGAATGCAGTTACGTCGTGAGTGGCATTTGCAAGTGCCTCTGGGATTACTGGGTGTGTCACTTTTTGTTTTTTCACGAACCAAAATATCCCAGAGGTTTTTAGGTCAACAGTAGCTGAGTATAGGTACGTCAGTGGAGACATGCATGTTAAAAGTTTAAAGCTCTGTTGCACCTATCATTATGGCGTTGTTCCCTTTTATAGTTGGTTTTTGGAAACATATATAATGGATATATAATGGAAATATTCTGTAAAAAAGTAAAAGAAAACAGGACTTATCTTCAGATATTTGCGTTTCTAATAGCCAGCGAAGTAGGGTTACAAAGAGTACCAAATAACTCATTTTGTATTAAATGCAAGATATTGAAATTTTCAAAGTCCTACAAGGCCCTCACTAAGTTTTTTGAAGTATCATCACCAGCAGGGGTTTTGTTCATTTTCAAAGTCATCTCCAACAAGCAGACTCATTGGATCTTCTGCACCAATCCTAGCACTTTTTCTCTTGGATATTGTAAATGCTTCATCTGAAGCTGGTTCATTTGCTTCCTCTGAAGCTGACGTGCATGTTTCCTCTAAAGCTGGTGTGTTTGTTCCTTCGGAAGCCTGGTGGGCAAATGGGTCATAGAAGACGGGTCAAAACATGTTTGAATTGTCAGTTTATGTAAAATTCTGTTATTATCAATCATGCTTTGTCGCATAGTCAGCAAAAGATAAACTAAACCAACATTCTGGTCCAAAGTAGAACCATCATGCTGATTGGAGTCAGAGAAGGGCGGTTCCTCCATCGTGATAAAGGTTTTTTCTCATCATTCATGATAGCGTGTATTGCACAAAATAATCTCAAAGATAAGAAAAAACAATGCTACTTATCTTTTCAGACGAGAAAACCAGGAAAATTTCAAGATTCTTCCCTGATTCAAGACAATGATTCTGATGCTTAAAAGACACCCGAGTCAAGGCTTGACGACATGACAGTGCAACGGGCTTGTGCGGGTGCTGTGCTCTCTCTTGTACTACTCTGTAATACGTAGGCTGTAACAAATAGAATTGCCCCTAACTAACTTCAAAGGGAGGAGCATGCTTAAGACATACCAAGAAAACAAAACATCAACATATAAGTAAATTTCCCACACACTATCACACGGAGTGTCCAGCCTCAGTTCCTTGCGTTTGTCTTCAACACTGCCTTTTTTTGTTCCAATCAGTTCACAAGCTGATCTTAGCTCGGCATTGCTCACCAAGGGCATCCCTGAAGGAGGGCACTTTTTCCTTCAGAACGTAATTTTCCTCACTCTTTACTATAATTATAATCTTTTCAAAAAGTTGTGAGGTGCTAAAATGTTTGTAACAGCTTAACTTTCCGAGTATGCACTAAAATACTTCAAATTGAAAATTTAGAATTCTGAATAATAAAAAATAGAAACACACAGAAACATATAAAAATATTATGGCCACTCCAAAAGGCTGAGACACACCCTGTTTGTCGGTAATAAGCAATGAAGTCATGGATACAACTCCTCCAAAATTGAAAATAAAAATTCTGTATATGCAGTTACAGTATATTAGTTACAAATTACAAGTTACAAGTTACAGTATAATAAAAATTAGTTACAGTATATGCATGCTTGATAAATCTTTTGTGAAGCATTGTATATAAGGAAGGCAATGAAGAAGAAAGAGATTGACACATGAAAACAGATTATTGTGGCTTATACATCCATGAAACAGTTTAAAAATAGAAAGAAAAGTTGGTTGAAAATTGTCTCTTACATTCTATTTAATGCTTTCATCCGTTTGGTGGCTTTATTTAGCTTTATATAGGTAAAGTGGAACCACTTATATTTGGATGATAGATTGTCGCATCCTACTATTTCAACATCCTAGCATTCTGGCTGCTGACAGATGCAAAGTACTCAGCATTGCTATCCTATGCAATCGATTTCTTTTGAGCAGTCTCCAGCTTGAGTTTTCTTGAAAGCAACTCTGGTGCATTGTGCGAATTAATGGAATTTGACCAATGTTTGCAAACATTTATCAAAGGCTCAATTATACTGAATCTCTGTAAAAAACGAAACTGTGGATTCCAGACTGCAAAGTAACATTTCCAGATTTCGTGGACATTCATTTGCAGCTGAACTTGTGTCATATAGGGATAGTCTTCTTTGAGATGCAAGTCATCGCCAAAACAAAATGTATGATCCTCTAAATATTATTAATTGGTAGTTTTTCTTTGTTCTTGAAGGGGCACTTTATTTCTATCAAAGAACCTTTTTAACAATTGCATCTTCCAATTCCATCTGATGATGCCCTAATGAAATCATACTTCTATGAAGCCTAAGGCCAAATTTTCTAATTTGAATGTTATTATCAACACCTTGGTTAGGGCTTTGATTGCCTTTTCTTCATTCTCTTCACCTCCAAAGAATGGCTGGAGTATTCACCTGTTTGTATTCTCAAAATCAAGGATCATGTTTCTACTATGAGAATACAAACAATAAGGATTGTTTGTATTCTCAAAATGCAATGGAAACTTTGCTCTCCGTGTCTCCTGATAACATGAAGTGGTTGATTTCACATTGTTCAGCATGGCTTGCTTGCCATTCATTTTAACCCAAAGAGGCCTTATTCATGTTCCTGCAAGAGAGCACCTAATAAACAAAACAACCACAAAATTATAGGTACACGTTTTTTCATAAGAAACGTACTAAAAGTTTCTTAATTTTTCACCAGTCTCTAGTACTAAAAAATTCATATATGGTGATCCTGCATGTATGGTGATCCTGCTCATCCAAACAGGGTTCACCTGCAAAGTCCTATCCTAAGAAGGAGACCTTTAACAGAAGATGAACAAGCCTTGAATAACTCAATGAGTAGGGTTCGTGTAGCTGTTGAATGGGTTTTGGGGACATTGCAAACTATTTTGAATTTATAGATTTTAAGAAAGACCTTAAAATTGGAATGAATGCTGTTAGGAAAATCTATGTAGTTTGTGCCCTTTTAAGAAATGCCCTGACATGTTTATATCGCTCCACAACATCAGCCTTCTTCAATGTGAAACCTCCAGACATTTATGAATATTTTAGGTAAGGTTGATTCTCGAGATATCAACAAAGATTCTGGCAAAAGAGACAAATTCATGTAACACATCTTTGCAAGACAACAGAAACCGTTTTTGTAAAAGCCACCAATAGTACCAAGACCTGTACACACGACAAGTCATGGCATTGTTTTAGGCAACTTCTCAAATCATGAAAACAGAAAAACACTGTAAAAATTTTACACGGAGGCCTATATCCCTATTATATATCTCCATCTGTACCTATAACAAATTAAAAGAAGTGATAATTCAATGGTCATAGAATGTAGAAGAAAAAATTAAGCACATTTCACAGCAGATATGTCAATTGTAAGTACCCAAGGCCAAACTGTGATATTTTAGAAATTTACAAATCAATAACCACAACAAGGTATCACCATAGTCATCGATGTTGCCTGTTTAACCCCGCTTTCAAATATGAGTAATCAGACTAACCTGAAGAGTGTTTTTGCACAATGATTTAAGTTGCAATTTGATCATAATTGATAGAAAAGAGCTTAAAGGTCCACCAACTCAAGCTAAGCCTAAATGTTCAGTGATTTGTATTGATACTGGATTCTTGAGTCAAAAAACTGTGTTCTGATCCAAAGAAAATTCGTTTGCCACTGCGAATTTTAGCATCAAAAATCTTTTCCAGTTACAATAAGGCAAAGTCTATAGATATTTCATTTTGTTGATGTTTTCGATGGTTCGCCTATTGATAAAATATTTTTTACTTAAAAAATCATTTCAAATCTAGTTCTGTGTTTACCTTTGATAATATCTCTGAGTACAAAAAAGTGAAATGAAATTGAATATCAAATCACCATAAATTTTGTGACATTAAAAAACTACTTATTATTTTGCAACTTATGATAAAGAAACTACTAATAACTTATTGTAGTCACAGCTTAAATTTATGAAAATTTGGAATTGGCAACAACATTTGTCAGCATTACACTAGATTTAAATGCAGGCTGATAAATTTTTATGAGTTGCCAATGGGATAATTGTATCTCATAAGGCAGGTTACAAAAATTCAAATCATTATTTTGTACCAAAGAAAAACAAATTTTTCAGCAAATTGAGTATCTGCACATTTTTGCTGAGAAAGTTGACTGATGAGTAACTGATGTTGCTGGATCAAAGCAAGTAATCTTCCCTTTCCCTTTCTTTCAATGCCAACCCCTGTTTTTTAGCTTATAATTTTGCTCTTGTTCCTTTTCTCTCAACAGTAATTCTCTTTCTCGTAGATCTACCTCTGCTTTCCTCAAATTTACTTCCGCATCGTGCCTTTCCTTCAAATAAATCATTGTATCCATTTTTCTTTCTATTATATTCTTCTTAACTCAACTTTCAGATGTCTCCCTCTCCCTACTTTCTTTGATACTTTCCTTTGCCCTCTTTCTAATGTTCTATGTTGCTTCTCTCTCTCTCTCCTCTCTCTCTCTCTCTCTCTCTCTCTCTCTCCACCTCTATACACCTACTTTTATCAGCTTGTGCCATCTAGTTCAGACATTTTCTTATTTATCCCACTTGCCTTCTCCTCTGCAGCCATCTTTCTTCTAAAGTCCCTTATCAATTTAAGCATATGGTCTCAAACAGCCACTTATCAACATTGAACAGAGGGTGTTCAATACCATTTAAAGTATTTGCCAGCTTTTTCTAACAAGATCCACGTATCTGTGAGCCACTCTTAAATTTGTAGGGCTCTACGACAAGCACTTCTCTGCACCTCATGTTGTCCTCATCAGTCCAATAAGTCACTTTCACATTCTTTTTTGGAAAAGAGATTTCCTTTTCGAATGAGGCTAACAATGATGTCTCGACAGATTATTTCATCGTTACTTGTCAAAAGAGGTAGATCTCTTTGCTTGACTCATATTTCTTGGCATCTACTCGATATTTTTGCGAACGAAAGTACTGCAAGAGACGTCTTTGGATACTTAAATGTCAAAGTTGGATGGGAGAGAGTGTGCGGCTTTTGTTGTTCAAATACCTTTTATCGCTACGACGGAACGCCAAGTGGCCTACATTTTTTCAAGTTCTCTCAAAAGAATCCGGAAAAACGTGTTTGGTGTTTACCATTAAACCATTAAACGATTTGATGGCTTAGATGGATTTCGTGTTACTGCTGCTACATGCTTATGTCAGGAACATTTTAGAGAAGAGGACATAAAGCGAAATCCTAGTCGTTGGAAGCTAGTTCCTGGTGCAGCCCCTTTTCTCAAACTATATCGTTCTACGACTCTGGATGCTTCTCGACAAAGTGATGGTTATTCAGCTCCCATAGAGCATGGTTACTCTTGTGATCCACTGGTTGATGACCAATTTTTAAATATTTTAGGAGAACGTAAAAGGGTTGAAATCAGAAGTCAAGTCCCTCAAAAACGAAATTGTAGATATAAAAGGAAAATTCTTTTCTTTTGATAAACTGCAGTGTGATGATTCAGCAGTGCGATTTTATACTGGCTTTCCAAATTATGCCACACTCGTGGATATATTTAATTACTTCAAACCAAAGCTTAAGCACATGACATACTGGCGTGGTTTGGCCACCTCTGTTAATCCTGAGAAAGGATTCGACAAAAATGACTCTTCATCCAAGGCTGGTCCAAAAAGAAAGCTTTCTCTTTTAGAGGTGTTTGTTTTTGTTTTAATGAGACTGAAGCCTGGCCTCTTTCTCAATGATCTTGCGGACAGATTTGGAATTTCAGTGGCACAATCTTCCACGATTTTCACAACTTGGATCAATTTTCTTTTCAATGAGCTACAATTGTTATTTCCTTTTCCTTCTCAATCAAAAATTAACAAGCTAATGCCATAAGAATTTGAGCAGTATCCTTCAACAAGGATCATTCTTGATTGCACAGAAATCTTTATTGAGGTGCCTTCTTATATGAAAGCACAATTTCAGACCTATGAAAGCACAATCAGACCTGGTCAGACTACAAGCACCACAACACTTGTAAAGTACTTGTTGGTATATCACCCAATGGTGCCATTACAGTTGTTTTAAAGCTTTGGTCTGGCAGGGTTTCAGAGAAGGAAATAGCAAAGAAGTCTGGTGTGCTTGACCTTTTGGAACCAGGAGACAATGTTATGGCTGAAAGAGGTTTTGACATTAAAGAAATATTGCCATCTGGTGTGACCTTAAACATTGCCAAACTTTTAAAGGCTGTCGTAACCAACTAACCCATAAAGAAACAGAGGAAACAGCACAAATTGCTTTTGTCAGAATATATGTGGAGCAAGCTTTTGGTCGTGTAAAAAACTACCACATTCTTGATGGGACCTTGCCATTAAGTTTGTATCCTGTTGCAAATCAAATATTTATTGTTTTCTGCTATTTAACTAATTTATTATCCTTTTTAGTTTAACCGTCAAATAATTAATTTGAGTAAATATATGTATTGTGTTTTTCCCAATTTTAACTGCCTATTTTGCTTAGTACATCTGGCCTTGCACTCGGTAGAAATAGGGATGACTTCTTCTCAGCTCCACTTCCCTTCCTTTTTTTAAAAAAAATGTCTTATCTTGTAGTGATTTGTCAAGAGAAAAATTGAATTTCGAGTAAGGGCATTTTATTTCAAGCCCCCAGGTTTGCCCATCACAATTAACTACTCCATCCAAAGATGCTCCAAGAAAAGAATATTGATTTGATAAGAATAACCCAGCATCTTCCACAGAAAGATTTGCAAAACCATTTTGGACCATGTATGCAAAATATAGTGATCTAACATGTGACTCATAATATCTTCCATGTTCAATTGATGGAGAAGAGAAGGTTGAATAGTCCATGGAATTAGCTTTGAAGAGGGTTCAACTGTGTTAACAGCAGCTGAGTAGAATTTGGAGGCTGTTATTCCGTACATCCTCTGTTGCTTCCAATAACAATTTGATGCTTGACCAATTGTTAATTTATCGATGGCTTTAATTTCATCTTCGTTCAATACATTGTCACTTTGACTATGGAAATCCATCATTTCTTTTCGTTTGGAAGAGGAAATATCATAAAAATCATTAAATGGCAGAGAGTCAAGGTCATTAATAAGTTTAACTTGTCAACCTTGAAAAGGAGAATTCAGCATGGGAACTTCTTTGTTTGAAAAACGTTCTGCAGGGTTTTCTTGTCATTAGATGAAACCCTCTATTCAATGGGCCATCATATTGCATTCCGCCAATAGAATCCTGACAAGCCGGCAAAATATGGCCTTTTGTTCAAGTCCATAAATGATGCACATTATCCATTTGAATATACATCTGCAGTATATGCAGGAAAGCCAGAAGTGGGACAGGACCCGTATTATCTTAGTGGCACAGAAAGTATTATCAAGCATCTCATTGTAAAGCTACAAAGCAGCCAACAATGGCAAGTTTGCAATATTTCAATGGATAGGCTTTACACATCATACAGCCTATTCCAATGGTTGCTGAAGAAGAATATCACCGCTATTGGTACGTTTGTGTCCAACCAACATGGTATTCCAGGTGAGTTAAAAACAGCACAAAGGTTTGCAGAATTTGAGAAACTAAAATTGATGGGAAACAAAATTAAATACATTCAAAAGGCATTTATATAAAGAGAGATTTAGCTATAGGCTCTTTTTAGATACAGCCTATCGAATATTTTGAAAATATTTTTGAAAAGCTTGAAAGTGTAAAGATAACTTCAGTATGAGATGTCAATTATAAAATTCCCTTCCAAGTAGACTGTAATTTTTCCTCCATGATCTGAATTGTGATGATTAATCATAGGAAAAATTTATATTACTTTGTTGCCAAAATGCCGGTTGATTAAGAGTTTCTTTTAGGTGAAAGAACAGGAGTTAACTACGCACGTAATGTTAGCAGAAATTCCATAAACAAACATGTTCTAATAATACAAATTAGGCAATTCGCTATTAATCGTTTTCAAGACAATTTTTCCATGATATCTGGGTTTAAAAATTCTAATTTTCTCAAAATCAATAAACAAAAGTCCCAAAAAAACTCAATACAGTTTGAAAGTTGTACAGTTTTTTTATATTTTCATGTGTGCTCAATGAAAATATTGCACACATGCGTGACTAAAAAACTAAAAGATCAGAAGTAGTGTGTTGAGCAGTAAATGTCAACTTACTTCTTCTTTTTCAATAAAGGTCTTGAACATCTGCAAGACAATTTTCCCACCCCCAGAATGAGGAAATTCTTTGGCAATGGAGTCTTCTGGGCTACACATCAATACAGTATTTTTCTAAAGGTTTTTGTGATACCCTACAACCAACAACTTACAACTCTGACTCTCATATAAAATGTTTGCCTGTCTTACAACTCTGACTCTCATATCAAAGCACTTGTTATAAACCTTTGATGATATAATTTTGAAATAATATCAAGAGAAGTAAGTCCGCCAAAGCATTAATTTGTTACAGTAGAATCTAGTCAAAACATATTCGGTTTTTACATGAGATAAAGCACAATGATATTGCATCCATGCCATAAAGCATAACAGCATTTTTTGATGAAGCACAATGACATAAAACAGCCAATATAGATTGATTCAATGTTACCAGAATTACTACAAATTGCAATACCATAGTAGCTTTGAATCTTATCAATTAACTTGTCAATCAGCTTTCCTTTCCTTTCTAAGCCCTTAGTCTCCTTTTTTTAACTTTTTTAATGCTGTTCCCATCCTTTTTTACACATGACCAATGCACTCAAGCTTCTAAACTGGTTTTCATGTTTCTTCATATATCATTTCTACAGCGTGAAAACTTTTACTGTCTCACCATATAATTTTGTGTAATACATTCCATGTTTCTCTACTAACCTTGCAAAAATTCCTCTTGTTCCCTCAGGCTCCATGGCAGCAGCAGAACCATGAATATTTGCTTTGCATATATGCTTTTCTCTCAAATTTATAGAGTTCCTATCAAGATTGGAATGTGTTTCGGATCCTTTAGAATGCCTTGAAATAGGCTGAACATCTACCACCTTTTCCTGTACTCATGGATATTGCATCCATTATGATTACACATCCATTTAAATATACAAATCCCCTTTTTTGTTGTTCATCACAGCACAAAACGTTTTGCCACATGCACAACCATTTCCAGTCCTTCTGATTGCATAAGCAAAGCGTTTGTTCACTTCATAACTTCCTTTCACTTTTTTGGAGGTACAAAATTCATAGGATCCAAAACACTCCTGGCAAGTCAAGGATAGTTTGTTTGCAAACCCATTCGCTGCTCTACGGTTATCTTTTTACCTTCAATGAACAAGATAACCATTCAGGACGGGGAAGCACTTTGAATGCTTACAAAATTAGCCCCATGGCAATTACAATAGCCTTCTTCAGTACAACATTTATTGATATCTTCAGACAACCGTTAAGAGTTGTTTGTGCTTTTGATATTTTAGTTAATGAACATGACTTGCTCTCCTCGAATTCAAGAACACCATTTGACCAAATAAGTCCACAACCAAGCACATTTTGTTGCCTTTCTCCTGTCAGAGCTTGCCTAGCTAGGCCTGTTTTGGGTCTTGTAGTGTTTCTATAAAAAAGCCTTCGTATTTTAATTTCTAAAGAAACATGCCCTAAAACTGTTTGTTAAACTTTGTAACAAGACCAAGGGTATGGATCATATTTGAAGGCAAAAATTTGGCTCTACTGAATGTTAAGCATTGCTCTATTCTACTAATATGAACCTTGTTAGCTTGCTTTTTAGTATCCGTCATTAGTTATATAACTGATACTGGGTGATAACAAAGCCAACAAAAATCAGACCTCTTACAATAACAGCATCTTTCAATTGATCTCTGAAATCCCCAACTTTCTGGTCACTTATAGAATGAAATGGCGACACACTTAGAGGAACTGCACACTTTTCACTGGAAATTATACAAATGAATAGACACGTACCTGCATCTCAATGCTTCCAGAAGAGATTTTTGAAGCTTGTAACAGAGTGTTGCCAGCTTCAGAAGGATACTCACATCACACCCACCTGCCTTTATCCAGAACCTACCACCAGGATTTTCCAATAGAATGGATTTCTCAAATGTCCAACATCCATCCAGCATCCTGTATGACAGAAGATTTCTCAAAATCCATCTTTTGTACCTTATTTTGAGAAGCATGTCAACTTAAACCTGGAACATCCACCTTGGCTTTCGAAAATACAAGAATTTATTGTTCCTGATGACGTATATTATTTTCCTAGGCCATACTTACTTGCAATTACATCCTGACAATCACTTCCCATTGATCTTTCACGGCTGACGGAGAATCACAAAATCGGAACCATAATGTTGAGTTTGTGGTATCAGAAAGGGAATATGCATATACTCCATTAAAGCAAGATAAACTACTCATCCTGAGTCCTGTTGCAAGTATGTCACCATCTTCTGGAGTTCCTTGTGAACATTGAGCTGTATTTGACATTTAAATCACTTAAATCAAATAGTTGATCAGGAGAAAGCACATCAGCATGATGTATAAGAACTTCTTTGGCTTTTTTCATGAAGATTGATAACAGCTGACATATAAGTTGAAAGGCAGTCATCGGAAAATGTTCGTACGATATTCTTATTCGTAAACAGATTTCTTAAATACAGGAGGAATAAACATTAACAAACTTCAACTGCATATCTACTGGCAAATTACCAAAGCCACCCAAACAGCTATCAAAAAAAGAATTATTGCTACTGTTACTATGATAAATACTGTTAGTTACTTGCACAAATGGTTAAGATTCAGAAAGGATGTCAGGGGAAGGATTTTTGAAAAGTGATCAATACTAATATACTCCTCTTCTTCCTCAAAAGTAAATTTGATGCCTCAAAAGGGTTGATTCAAATTGTATCCGATAATTTCGATGCAAAGTTCATTCACAAAATGAAACAAAGAATACTCTTGGCCTAGCCACCATAGCAACTCAATCGTTTATTTCTAAAAGCCATCAGCCACCTTAACCAAAACTTTTCCTGAGACTTTCTGACAATGAAATTAAGAGGCTAAAACTTGAAGAAGACAAAGTCCAATTCCCATCATAAACTGCTACCTTTGAATGTGCTTTGTCAACAAGTCAATATCAGCAGATTTTGATTTTACTAATCTACTGTCTCTGCCTCAAAGTGAGGCTTCTACATAAATTGCATAGTTCCGTAGTTATGTAACACAAGCATACACAATAAAAAATAAACATGTTGATTTAAGAATGATAGGTTAAGAATTTACTAGAATACTGAAGAAAGCGCGATGGGGATTCCCCGCCACTTCTCTTCAACTTACGCACTTATATTTACTCTTACTTTTTCATCTACCTCTCTTCTCTTCCTTTTGCAATTAATTAAATTACTCTCTTTTAACAACTTTAAATAGTTGTTTGGCAGGGGCTTCGATGCAACCTGGAAAATGCAACCTGGAAAATGGGGGAGAGGGGTGCAAGGGCACCTTGAGGGCCAATTGCCAAAGATTTTAAAAAGTTCTCTCTTGTTTTTACACAAAAACGTAGGCAGGCATACTGAAAAACAATATTTACTGAAGAATCATGGGCCAGCAATCTAATGAATTCTGGTATTGTTTTATCCCTTAGAGGTTGAGTTTACCCCACTTTTGGATAGAACTCTTAACTGCGATGATAGACGGTGAAAATACTACTAATTCAGCAGGCTAAACAATCATTGTGTTCACTACTGAGCAGCAGTTTTATCAAATCGTTCTCAAGATTACTTGGTCAATGGAAATTCTTCACCCCACGCTTCAGAATTCTTCACCCCACGCTTCAGAGGTATCCACTGGTGGATGAGTTTTGTTGCCTGTGTTGGTTCTCATTCTCAAGACTTTAGTTCTCATCTTCTAGTAACTGAATTCTGTCCCGAAAATCTTTCTTAACATTAATTTCTGTGTCCCCTAACTGAAAGGGGACACAGAAATTCTCGTCATCGATTTGAAAAAAGGCTCTTTGCACTGGGTTCAAAGGGCACCCTGTTCCTGGGCTTGGTTGTTGATCTTAAATTGATTGGCTTTTCATGTTTTGTGAGTCAAAGTTGGTGTGTTGCACATGTTGGTCTTCTTGCTGCCTGGGAAATCCTTTGAGCAGGCTCAATGCCCTGATGTCAGTTTGAAGTCTTTCCTGTCAACTAGATGAATCCACCACTTCCTCAGAAGCCTCAATTTCCTCTGACTGACCATCAGGAAAATTGCAAAAAGAGAGGTGAGGGTCTCTTTTGCTGTTACTGAAACACACAGGGCAGAATAGGTGTATCCTCTTGTTCCTTCTCATCTTTGCTTGACATCTTCGGTTCCTGGTCTATCACCTTCATAGCTTCTTGATTCAATAACGCCAGGCTCACTGAAATTGACTTTGTGCCCGGGCATGGGTTTTTAAAAAATTTAGGGCTTTGATTTCTTGCTCGAATTATGGCTAAATCGATATTTTCTGACATATTTGTACGATGTTTTAAGCTGTTTTCCACGAGGTCGATTAAAAAAAATCAACAAAGCAACAGAATGCAAAGTGCAAATTCGCAATGATGACGTAATTAGGATAAGGGTATATTGTATGCCAACCACTTTGGGCGCCATTTGATATATTCAGATTGGAAACATTATTACATGACATCGTTTGGTATATCCTTGTTTATTAACAAAAAATAGCATTATCCACCCTCAAATAACATTAGGAATCTTTAACTTCATCTCAACATGAATCTTCTGGAAAGGAAATTACTTTAGCAATTGAACATTAGAAAGGAAATTGCTTGAGAATCTTTTCAGCATTGTCTTTCTGCACCTTTTTGACAACATCATTTCTTATAGAACTGCCCTGCTCATGCTGCTGATTGTAAAGACATCTTTGGTATCTTTTCACTTGCAAATAACAACTTAGGGGTCTTTCATCCACCACAACATCTCACCAGGTTGAAGTTTTTCATTTGACATTTCAACTACCAGGACATTCCAATTAGAAGGAATATCTGCTGTTCCAAGTATTCCTTTCTCATAAAATGGAACAATGAGATCTACTAATGAGAAAAAGTATCAAAAAACAACATCCATGGTTGACCTGGTGCCAAATTGATCATATATTTTCGCATTATGATGGCATTTGTTTCAAAAATTTTAATTTTTCTGACTTGTGCTGAAATCTTGGCTTTCAAACTCTCAATGCATTCTTTAGTAGTGAGGTCTTTCTTTAGTTCAGCCAATTTCTTGTTTAAATTTTTCAAACAATTTTTCAGTAAAAGAGGCGCTACTCCCCTTCTCTTCCTCATGATGTTCAGCTAAAGCAGCGTTCTTCTTCTCAAGGCCTACAGCATCTTTTCTCGCACTTCTTGTTCCACGAGACATCTCTAATATTTATTTAGGTGTACTTACTAAAAAAAATCCATCAGCATTTACTATTTGCCTCGCATAACTATTTTCTAGGCTCAGCTCACAGTTGAAAAATAAATCTATGATTGGGAAGTCACCTCCACACACCAATCAGAAAAAGGTCGCGTTGAAGTTAGAAATTGTGCAGTACACCAATGGAGGCTCTGCCTCAGTATAGATGGGATTGAGATGGACAAGGTGGCGTCAGTGAGTCGGGTGAAAAGTGTCTTGACAATGTCAAGGAAGTTTTCAAGGAATTGAATGTTGATGTTCCCAACCTTGTTTTTGACAGAGCCCACTGAATCGGCAAAGTTGCAGAAATTAAAGAACATCCGATGTTCAAATTCTTTTCAGGCAAAATGCTGATAAGGAATGAGGTAATTACTGATAATGAGCTACATGTGTAACAATATTTAGCATTTTGTTGTCAATCATAGTTGTGTTGTATTCTTTTCAAAACAGTAAATCACTCCAAAAACCTTGAAAACCCAAAAATACCAAAAATGTTTTTTCATTGTCAATAAAAACCCTTCTTCACAGCTTTTAATTGGTTTTTTATGGGAGTTACAAGCTTTCGTTCAAATTTGATTATAAGCTTTTCACTCATATAGGCTTCTGCTTTGCATTGTTAGCCGAGGGGCAGATCATTTCAATACATGTTAGAAATCCAAAATTTTTGCCCTTGAAGGTTTCATATAGTTATTTAATCCGGGAGTGTAAACCCCAATATCTTAACTTTTCTAAATTGGTTTCTAATCCTATCTTTTTATCTAGTAGACAACTATTGTTCGAAAAAATTCACTTTTACAGTAACATGATTTTTTCCATGAATGTGAACATACTTTTTCACAAAAGAATATATCTTTTCTGTATGCGAATATTGTTCTCGAACAAAAGAAAGAAATAACACTTTATTCTATGTTATGCTCATTCTTTATTCTTATTGGGAAACCTATAACCTTTTCTTGTCACTAGATGAACAAAGATTACCCTTGAATGCAGATATTGAAGAGCATTTGATAAAATTCCAGACCGCAAATATTGATTTGCACAAGAAATTACTGAGCAACGTTGCCATAGCCCAAGAAAAGCAGAAGAGGGAGCACAGTAAATGAGTTAAGGGGACAGTGGAAAAATTCGAAATTGGGAGCAAAGTGAGGTTGGCAAACTTAAAATTGAAAAACCAGAAGGGCAGGAAACTGGACCGTTGGAAGCAGGATACAGTGGTCCCATGACTGTTGGGCACTGGAACAAAAATGACAGGGGAATTCCACTGCAAAATCTTGTACATAAAGGCCGTTAGTTTGGTGCGCTGGTCAGGAGGTGTGATGTTGCGAAGTTTCAGCAATCTATTGAAGGTAAGAAACGATCATTTTGCATCAAATAAAAAATCCCTGGATCTTTATTTATCTTTCTTAATTACGTTTAAACTGTCATTTGTATGTTCCCTATTGTTTATTGCTTTAAAAGTAATGATTTATTGACTGGGCCATATGGCCCTTCCAGGAACTCGGGGATGTTGTTGTTGAATTAGGCCCTAAAAGCAAGATTCTTTTTCTCTCTTTAGAACTTGATTTAGCAGAAAAAAACTTAGGTTGAGTGTCACACTTAAACTACCTTATTTTTAACATAATATATTTTCATATTTTCAGATTATCACAGTAACTATGGATACAGCAATAGAAGAGCATGATGTGAATGGCATTGGGTGGTGTTGACACCAGGTTTAGAATCTGAGGATGATAATGATTCTGGTTCTGAAAAATCGGAATGTGGCCCAGATGATGATGGCAGGACTGGCAGGATAGGGGGGGGGGGGCAAATGAGGAACACACATATCGTTGGAGAAAAGGAAGACCACCAGCTGCAAAGAATGTTTCATTAAAAGGTGATGAGGAGCTTCATGGTTATGAGAATTTGATTGCTCCCATGGACTATTTTTGAAAATTCTTTGATGATCAAATGGTTGCTGGAATCTTTAATGAAACAAACCTGTACTCTACACATGTACAAATGTGAACAAAGGTTCAATATCAACATGCTCTGAAGAAATTGAACATTTACTTGGCATTCTTTTACGAATGTGTATTGTACAAATGCCAAGACACCAAATCTATTGGCAGTCATCCACAAGATATGAACAAGTGGCAAATATCATGAGTATGGATCACTTTGAGATTATCAAAAGGATTTTCTGGGCTGAAATGTCCACCTTGTTTAAATCAGAAACCCAAATTAATATTAAAATTGTGAGATAGGAAACACAAAATATGCATTTTTACAGTCTTGGCTGATAAAAGTGCAGTCACACCATCATGCAAATGGTTGAAGGTAACAAGGGAGTTCGTGGCATGCCAAGACAAAATGTCACTTTCACAAAATTGAAGTTATAAATTATACTATAATTGAGTTCATACCATATTCTTGAAAAAGTCCACAATTAAATTTTACTTGAATTTAGACTCAAATTTGGAGTTTTATTGGAAGAATTGTCTGTCTTCATTTAATTGAGTTGTAACCTAGAAGGTAGACATAACAAAAAATTACTCATAATAAGAAGAGTCACAATTTTATCCCTTTTAATATCCTAATTTGGCTTAACTTGCAATATTTGAAAGTTACATCAAAATTAAACTGGACTGGAAAAAATTATCAGTAGAATAAACTCTTGGAAATAAATTCAGCTCTTGTTTTCGATTTTCCTAAACCATGCCTTTCTCCTTCAGTTTCTTGTTTATCTCCATTTATTTGATATCATTGAGCTAACAAAATCTTTTTACTCATTTTAGTCACAAGGCACAGCAATTCACACAAAGAAGTGAAATAACAAAAATCTTTCTACATGACTTCTTTGAAAGAATTAACAGGAGAATACTGCAAAAAGGATTACTTACTGTTGCAAAGTCTTCACTGTAACTGCCACAGCAGAGAAAATGCAATTCCCAGAGAAGAAGAAGAGAAAACCATCCATACTTACGAATAAACTGACAAATGAAGAAAAACAGTGCAAATCAGGGGGGGGGGGGGTAAATTTGAAAATTTTTTAAAAAAAATCGAGAACGAGACAAAATTGAAGTTGCCAGTTTATGGTCTCTTTTGTAGCATCCGTCAAGTGAGGCAGTAGCGAAACAGAGGCTCATGGAGTAAGTCTAGATCATGGCCTACCTAGGCAGCCACGTCTTGGGCACCCAAGCAAAAAGTGAGCATCTCCGAGTTTGCCTTAATAAATCATACAATTTTCCATTTTCCATTATATTCTACCCAAACAGTAATCTCAAAACATTTATTTAAATTGCTATAGCTATTTGAATTTCGGGTGGCGTAATACTTTTCAAATGTGAGTGTAAGTGTTGACTGCCTAGATAGGCCAATCTTGAAATTACTATATGTATCACATATTGCACTCTACATCGATACTAACATAGCCCAATTTAATAAATGCTTTGAAGGTGCATATTTGGAAGTTGCAATGTAGCAATGCTGATGAATGCAAGGAGATGGAAGGATGCATCACTGCATTGAATGACCCGTTAGACATGAATGAGAGATGGGGAGAAAAGGCTGCATCACATCCCATCCAGGCTTTGAACCATGTTGCCTCCAAGCATGGGTTTTAGGATTGGCAGGCCAAAGGTTTAAACGGAAAGACAAGCGAACATATTAAAAAATAAAGACAGAAGAGGCGTAAGTGAATTTTTTGATGATATTAATATTAGGATCCTACACGATCTATATTTCAGCAAAATTCATGGGGGTTAGCAAAGCAAGCAAAACAAAGCGAAACTACAATAATTTTATTCTATAAAATTATATCCTAATAGAAATGAAAAAAATGTAAGATGTAAATCTGTGAAATCATTAACTGTTGTAGCCCAACATAAAATCCCATAAGAAATGAAAGTTAAAGCTCAAATTAATTCATTTCCATCATAAATCTTGTCTATTAAGAGCAAAATACTGATATCTAAAGGAGGACGTTCCTGTCTGCCTAACTAGTTTGGTGCATGGGGGACATATAGTTTCTCAATACTTAGCCATCAAGATTTATTTTAATTGTTTGAATTTTTTTTTCTTTAGATTCTTGCCGGCCATTGCTTATGGGCAGTTTACCAGGCTGGTATATGGATTACTTGGCAACAAAAGAATTCCATTACCAGCTTGTGCATACCATACAATACGAACCAAGTTTAAAACTGATGAAGAATTTTGTGGTTTTGATGACAATGATGATTGACAGAAAAGTTTTTAAGGTTTTGAATTTCATGCTTGAACAAGATACTGGGAAACCTCTTTGCCCCCAATAGACATCCTTTGCAAACTGCAATAATTTGAATGGTATTGGGACAGTTTTTCTAATTTTTTGAGCTACATTTTGGAGGCTTTTCCATTTCTTCTTTATGGGATACTTTTGAGTAGTTTCCAACTGTGAGTAAAACACTTTTGAATATTTCAACATCTTATCTTTCGAATTTTTAGGGCATGCTACATATTGGTGACCTTTCATAGGCTGCCTACAAACTAAGCAGTGTGGTGTATTTCTTTGACTGCAACTTGTTACTTGTTGCTCGGGGTTTGAACATGTAGCTGACACAACATCAACAGACATCAATGAGCGCTTCAAGAACTTATCAATAGCCATTTGGCGATCTTCTCTGGGTAGGGCACTACTCATTGCTTGAGGTTCTGCTTCTTTATAGTTTTTATGCGTCTCAGGAAGTTGTTCATTTTCAATCACATGTTGCATTCTTGTGAAGATCTCATCGATATAGTCTGCAACAAAGGGCAAAAAATGAAATTTCTTTCACATGACAAACGGACTCTTTAAGTGTTCTTTAAGAACATGACATAACCATCCTTGTTGTGAAAAGTTATATGGAAGATTTTTTTTAAACCCATAAACCCCATTTTATCTGAAAAAGGTTCTAGAAGCATGGAGAAATCCACATACCAAAGTTTGCTGAAATAAGAACATCACGTACAGTTGCTTCTCCATTTTTGAATTTGGGATAGCTAACTTTGACACATGTGGACCCATCCTCGAGCTTTTTTACATCTCTTTGCAAATTTTCATTAAAGTGCACTGTGACAAGGATGCGTCTAAAAAACACAGAGATTCCAAAATCATCTTTTTTAAGTCTGACTTTGAGAGAGTCTGCAAACCCTGTAAGGCTTAAAAACCTTTTCTCAAAATCCTCCGGTACGAAGTGTTGCTAACAAATTACAGAGGACTTTGACGATTCCCAGTTTGCACGCTTCCTCGAAAAGAATTGAACCCATACTTTTCTCCTTCTCTTCGCTTCTTGTCTTTCATCGCCAAAAAATTATATCTTTCATCCTATGCAATGATATGCCTTTTTCAGTATCCTTAACATTGCTACAGCAAAACACAACGCAGCGTTCTGGCATTTTCACTTGCTTATTTAGACCTGTCTAGGACTTTGTCTTCTACAATGTCCGTTTTTAGGAACTAAAGTAAATTCATTCCGGATGATTTCTGGCTGTGTGAGGACAGATTCGACATCATATGACTCAGATCAGGGTAGGTCAGGTCTGACGTATGTGTAGTAGTATCACATAAAAATAAGCTGATAGGTAATAAGCGGAGGGAGGAAAATATTGAAGGCTGATTGCAAAGAAAGCAAATTGATGAATGAATAAATTGCATCAACTGCATTGACAATCCTTTTATGCGTATTATGTCCCTCCACATCTCTAAATATACCATTGAATATTCTCGTTTTACTTTGGTTCTGGTTTCTATGTTCTAAAAATACTATGATCCAGTCCCCTTTTTGGCGCAGTTTGGTGCTCCCCAGACAGGGCAAAATGCCACTTTTGCGTGCATATAACAGGAAAATGAAAGGAAATAGCAAATTATCAATTCGATTTTCGTAAACAGCGCATCAAGTATAGTAAGGGGTCGCAAAGTTTGCAATTAAGGTGAAATACACTTTAAAAGGAGAAATCCTAGGGACTATTTTGCCAGCCTCTAAAGGTGCACCTAAAGTCCTGTGTGAGGGTCATAAGGGATAACGTGGGATGTGCCTAAAGTTAATAATCAATACACTCAGGTTGAAATCAATCAAATGGGACTTGAATTTGAATACTTGGAATAATCAATCGAATGGAACTAGAAATACTGGGAATAAGATCTCATTACCATTCTTACACTGTGTACCATAGGAAAATTGCAGTAGGACTGTCTTCAAATTTTTGGCTGCAAAATTCGACCAGATGTTACTATCTCATATGCCTAAATCTTTATGAACTGTGTCAAAAATTTCCTCATAACAGGTTTTTTATACTTTATTTTAAAAGCAAAATACAAAGTCTTCCTACTTCATTCCATGAAAAAAAGAACAAAAAGAAGAACAGGAACACAAAGTGGTGCAGCTGACATCCACGTTCCCAAGTGGCCATATTTAAAATAATGCTTCTTTCTTGAGAATGTAATAATTTCAAATCGAAAATGTGTGTCAAATATGTCTGCATCATCTTCTAATGATAATGATGATAATCACGATGCTGCTTTGATCCTCTTGTGTGAAATGATTGAGAGATGCTGGTGACAAGATATTTCCATTAAAAAACTGGCTAATGTGCCCTTGCAAAAAACAAGAGGATTAGGCCTTAGCTGTGTCAGATTTTTATTTGGTCTTGCTGCCAGCATTTTCCTGCGTGTTTTTTCGTGCTGATTACCAATCAATTGTAAAAACCTGCAATTCTCTTGAAATTCAGCCTCCAAGTTTACCACTCCCGCACTTTACCTGTTTGGCACAACAAGGTTGCAATCAAAACCTTGACGTTAAAGGAATTAGTGAACCTAGGAGTATCTCTGAAACCTTTTACTACCATAGGAACTGATATTCCAAATGTACAAAGAAAACCTTTATTAAACATGCTGAAGTCTGACAAAAAGGAAAAAGAAGCATCGAACCAGTCTTCTATTGCACGAAAGAACCAGTCTTCTACTGCTGGTGCAGCTGATAGTGACGGACAAACAAAAACAATGCTTTTAAAATCGTAGAAGAATTCCTGTTCCTTTGCAAATCCAAAGAAAAAGCATGTTATCGCTCCATATTGTATCATCTGCAAGCAAGAAAAATTTTACTACACTGACCTGGTTTGTCTTTAATTTTTAAATTTTTTCGTTTCTCAATACAGTTTTTATTTTTTCTCAATTATGATTCAAGAAAGCTTTAGCTAAATCCAACTTTTTGAGAAACTTTTCTACTCTTTTTCGGTCTATCAAAAATTGGGCGATAATACCTGTCCATTAAGAAATTTTTGGCCTCTTCATTGAAGAGGGGTTTTAAAGTTTTCGAAATTAAAAATCTGTCATTTAGCTATTCCAAATTTATGTTCAATTGGAGTCAAAAATCAGTTACATGTAAGACTAAACTTTTTTTCTCAGAAAACGAAAACTCGGAAATTGGATAAACTTGTCTCTGCAGAAGCCCTAGATGGGGGAAAGTTGAGAGAAGCTGCTAAAAGAAAAAATGACCAAAAGATTCTGATACACATTGAGGACAAAGATTGTGTTGCCCTTGAATTCAAGAATCACAGGTGTTGCTTCTCCATCTATACCTCATTTTTACGACATGAAACAGCTACACCATATCAAAATATTTTGCAATATGGTTCAAGATTGTATGCAAAGTCCTTTGATTTATTATGTGAGAAGTTTATTAGACCTAAAATAATAGAGAAAGAAAAAACTATTACATGGCAGCAATCAAATACACATTGAGGACAAAGATTGTGTTGCCCTTGAATTCAAGAATCACAGGTGTTGCTTCTCCATCTATACCTCATTTTTACGACATGAAACAGCTACACCATATCAAAATATTTTGCAATATGGTTCAAGATTGTATGCAAAGTCCTTTGATATATTATGTGAGAAGTTTATTAGACCTAAAATAATAGAGAAAGAAAAAACTATTACATGGCAGCAATCAAATACACATTGAGGACAAAGATTGTGTTGCCCTTGAATTCAAGAATCACAGGTGTTGCTTCTCCATCTATACCTAATTTTTACGACATGAAACAGCTACACCATATCAAAATATTTTGCAATATGGTTCAAGATTGTATGCAAAGTCCTTTGATATATTATGTGAGAAGTTTATTAGACCTAAAATAATAGAGAAAGAAAAAACTATTACATGGCAGCAATCAAAGAAAAATTTGTTCAGACTGTCAAGCAGGTAGAAGGTTGTGATGCTTCAAGTTATTGGATATTTCGTTTAAAAGAAAGGCTAATTGAAATGTTTCTGCAGCTGATATTTGACACACCAAAGAAAAGGAACAAAAGTGAGATAGTATATGTTGAGGATATAAGTAAAAGTAGTGTTGCTGAGACCTACCTTGAGAAAACTGAAATAACAATGACAGAGTCAGATGACAACAGTGAGGAAGAAAGTGGTTTTGAAGTTCTAAACCCAGGTTTTGTGTTAAGAGTTCAAGCTTAAGAGAAATATATTCTGTGGCCCTTTCATTAAGAGAAAGTGTCATAAACACACCTACAAAATGGTATGATCAGTGGCCCCCTCTTTCTTCTGACATGTCTTGCAATAGGGTGTGGAAAGTTGTGCTACATCTTTTGTTCAATTATCTTGCATGGATGGTAGGTTTTTCAACAGATCCAGAAGAAGCCACATTTGTTGATGTTGATGAGAAGGTTTCTCCAAAACTGTTTTCAGTTTGCCAAGGTTCAATCTTTAATGGCAGCAGGGGAAAATACCAGACCCCAAAGCTACTGCTTTGAGACAAAATTCTGGCTGTTCAGGGTTAATAACACTCATAAATGATTTAGGGCTGTTGTGAAAGACAATGACCTCAACCATTCTTTATCTACAATAGTATGTGTGCTATTGAGTTTGCTATTGAGTTTGTTGCTTTTGTTTATGTTAGGAAGAGGTAGTGAAGCAGACCCATGTTACAAATGGTATCATAATACAAAAGTATCTGAAGAAGCGCACAGGATAGGTGCAAATAGCAAAATCACAATGATCTGAAAACATGACTTACATAGATGCTATTGGAGCCAGAAACACCGAAGTTTCATGAAGTTGCCCTTAATGAAAAGCTCAACACATCAAGTGAAAATGCAAAACAAATCGATTTTGCTTTTGTATGTAGCAAAAGATGGAGTTTTGTTGCCAGGATGGAGTGGTTTCAAAACAATGTTGTGCCATAACAACATACCTGAGGAATCAAGATGCAACTGCAGTATGCAGTTTTAGTCTTTGATTAAGGTGTTGTGCAGGAACTTAGGTGGAAAGAGAAAGAGTGTTATGATCGTTTTGTAGTGAGACTTGGCAAGTTCCATGCATATCTGTCGTATTTCTCTGAAATATCCAAGGTTTATGAAGATGCAAGTCTCAATGTAAGTATTCTTTCAGTAAATTAATCAGCCATTATGTAGGCAGTACTCTGAAAGTCTCTGAAAGTGGCTACTGCCATACAACAGTTTCTTCTTGAAGGGAAGGTGAAGCAATTTCAATTTAATATGCAGCAAACAATTGACTTGTAATATAAACAAGTACAATTCATTTGGACGGATATTTCCATTGAGTCTGGGATCATCAGCAAAGGATCTAGTAATGGGTAAAGTTGAAGCATTCCTAGAAAGATTTGATAAAGTCAAAGAGTCAACACAGTTGATTTTATCTCATGCATGTCGGAGCCTTTTTTGACGACCCACTCAATCATTATGTCAAATGTCCTGTTTTTCAAGAGCTTTGTGATAAGTTCAACAGCTTTGTAATGGCCTCATCATCAAAATCAAGATTGTTTGCTTTCTGGAGTATGTACATCAGGCTGAAGGGTATGTGTGAGATTTCAACAAACTGTGGTTTGCTGATTATATTCATCATGTGTGATTTGTGATATATTTCAATGTTCCATAGAGTTTATTGGTGTTAATTTTAATCTCAAAACCTTGATATTAGTTGTGTATAATTAAAACTGCTAAATTTCTTATCAAAACAGGGATCTTGTTACAGTTTATCAGAGCTACAAGGTTAGTTGACTGGAACCTTCATTTGTCAGCCTTCAGGGCTATGTTGCCATAGTATTTTGCATGCGACAGAAAAAATATTCCAGATATGGATCAGCCTATTGGATTGGGATGAAGACAGTGGAAAAGAACCATTCAGGTTTGCTCTCATACTAGTCTCTTTGTCTAAGCCATGTAGCTTGCTGAGTGTATGCAATTGTTTCATGAAATGAACACAGTGATCTGTGGTCAAAGCTTTCTCTGTAACAAAATTTTAACATCTTGATTTAAAAACCATAAAATTATTAAAAGTTTTCATCGAAAGAGTTACATTGTGGCAGAAAGTCGGTGTAGAATGGTGAATGAATGACAAAGGGAATGTTATTTTTAATCAATGATTCTGTTGAAAAGATTTACTCTGTCTGTATAGCAGCAGTTTTAAAGTAATAAAACCATAAAATTTTGACTAGTTAATGAAAAAACCAAGCTGATCAATCGAGAAAAGCGACTTTCAAATGACGTTTGCGTAGATTTATTGCATAAATGTTTTCAAGTATTTTATTTCAATTCCCAACTTTTTCGTTCACCTTAGGAGTATTTTAGGATAAATGTTTGCAGTGTATAGTGTAAAAATCGTCATCTTTAGGATGCTCTCATTCAAAGAGTATTTAGAATATAGAGAAAGTTCACAACAAAAATTTTCTCTTACGTCTTATGAGCACGATCACAGAATAGAAATAAGGCAGAAGGGTCACTACGAGCTTTTGCAGTGGTCATGGATTTTCTTGCGCATGCATCATTGAAAAGGAGGTTAGAGGTGGAACATTCCTGGAAAATATTGACGCAAGTAGTAAACTTTCCTTTTTCTGGAACTTCGCAATCGATAAAAATGCTGGCCTATCAGACGAAACTTGTCAAAGATGTTAAACGTAGTGGGACAGGTGCTTACTGCGCTGCTGTTAACTGCAATAACAAAAGAAAGTCATGCCCCAATCTTCAGTTCTACTGTTTCCCATAGGACGAAAGCCCGTGAGTAGGCCTAAATTTAATTCGCTTCAACAGGATCTTCTTGTTTCAACGTAAAACAATCAAACTTTTTAAAAAAATTTATTCAAATTTATTGATTAAAAGATCTATTTTACTTTATAGATGCAGAAAAAGGGTACAAAATAGCAGCAGACAGGATCTGCTAAAGAAGTCAATGGCCTACTTAAACAAAAATTGCTACATTTGTTCCAAACATTTTGAAACAGAATTTTTGCCAAATTTTTGCACATGGTCCCTATTATCCAAAAATGCATTCCCCACCCTTTTTGATGTCCCGAATCCCCTGCCAATAGCTGGAAGTAAAAGAGCCCCCGTAAAGCCAATGCAACCAGTCAAACATTAAAATATGCCTTCATCAACAAATGGAGAAAATAACAAATATTGTCAGTTCTCCCAAACCCCTGCCCAACTTACTATAAACACCCCAAGGAAAAGAAAACTCAGATCCCTTTTGAAGAAAAAACGCAACAAAATAGCCCTTTTATCAGAGAAAAGCCAAGGAAACATATCATATGAAATCAAGACACCAAATTTTCTACCAGTTTTTCAAAAATTGGAAACGATATCCAATATTTCAGAAAGTAGCCAGTTTCAGAAAAAAGTATTTCAGAAACGACAATGAAACTGAAACTAAAATTAAAACCCCCAACCCACCTACCCAGGAATCAAATTTGGCTAGGGACAGATTGAAGTTTTGAAGAAAAGACGCAACAAAATAGCCATTTTATCAAAGATTCATTTTATCAACAAAATAGCCACTGTCATTTGGAAAGAATCTCCGTTCATCCTCCCCCCTCAAGAAAAACAAGAAGCGTGCAATGAAGGCCTTAGAATTACTAGATGGAGTTATTGAATATCAAAATTACTTCATAATTTTCTAAAATGTGAAATCAAATTGTCCTCTCGGAAACCAAAAGGTTGTAGATATGATGCTGCTTTTAAAGCATGGACACTCAATTTGTACCATATCAGTGGGAAATCATATAGATTTCTTGCTGAATTGCTCCATTTACCTTCCAAAAGAACTTTTACTCGAATGGTCTCTAGATTTGCATCTGAAACTGGTTTTTCAGAGCCCTTGAATCTCCCACCTCCACATCTGTCAGAGCTAAAAAAAGGAATAAGGTTCTTCTCATCCTTAAAATTTTTAACAGAGCCACAGGTGAAGATCAAACAGACAATTTGAAGTGTTTGACTGGTTGTAAAGTCTCTTTAAAGGCTATTTTGTCCCTGTGGAAAAAATTATACCATGAAGGTATTGCATCTTTTTTAGTTACGAGGCAACTAAATCAAGATCCTCTTGAAAACTTCTTTGGCTCTATAAGACAGCAAGATGGTAACAATGATAATCCTACCTCTGTCCAGTACAAGAATCTTTTTCACTCAAATTTGCTACATGTTGCCAGTGGCAATTGTGAAGAAGACAAAGATGAGCCTCTAACAAACTTACAGTCTAAGGCATTGCAATTAATATCACCAGACTATAGGACAGAAAATATTCAGAGCCATATCATAAGTGAAAATGCTATCGCCTATGTGGCAGGCTACTTTCTGAGGAAAACCTTTAATAAACATAAATGTGATACCTGTGAAAAGGCTGTGGTGAATGATACCACTAAAAACATCAGACATATTGTTTTGCATTTTAAATCTTATGATGCAAATTCCTCTACTCATGAAGGACTGATAGTGCCCTCTTAAAGTATGCTCCAGTACGTTGTTGAATTGGAAGATCAATTTGTAGGCTACTTTTCCAGCCAAAAAGACAAGAGGAGTTGGAAATGAGCTTCTAGACATCCTGGATAGAGTCATTATTCAACAACCATGTGCTTCATTTGCAAAAAAATATTTTCTTATGTGCGTATATATTAGAATGCGTATATATTATTGCTCAAAATTTGCAAACAGAGAGTTAAAGTCATCAAAAAGGATAAAATAGAAAATATTTAAAAATAGTCCATCTGTAGATCAGAACTTCTTTGCATCTTCACAAAGCATTACATTATTTGAATTATTAACAGCATGATCCTATGCAATATTATATTTTCTTTTATCAGTTATCTTGCGGGTATGCAGGTTAGGGCAATGAATCTAACAAAGGAGACCTGAGGTGCCTCCTTTCCTCTGCTAGCCTTGGGGTTGTACTGTGGGCAAGTGCAAACTACCTCTTCAGCCTCCCAAGCCAGGGTAACGGTGAAGAAAATCATCCATGGCCCATTTGCTTCTTAAATTGTTTCCTGTAACTGTAAGTAAAACCTATTATTATCTTGTACCAATTACAAGATTTAAAAAATTCACTAACCACAAGTTTCTGGTCTACATTTGACACACATCAACATTATGAAATCATAAATGTTACTAGTGTTTGTTCTAGCTGTACTGATGAGCCCTGACATTGGGTGAAACTGGGAAATTCCTTGCCTATATCCACCAGGGGCTGAGCCAAAGAAAGGGCCATGCCCCCTCTTTTTACAGCAAGATACCTTGTTTGTTAATGATTAATGCCAACCATATCTAGATGATAGCTCATCAATTTTAGTATAAGGTGTGTGTGGAGTGAAATATTGTACAAAATTTAATCATTTTTGCAAAGCTAAATAACATTTTCGCTTCAAGGGTCATCATCCTTCTTTATAATTTATGCTCCTCGCTGTTTGTGTTGTTCCTTTCTTGATGTTATCGTTATATTTCATCGCATCAGACGGAGCATGAACTGTATAACACAATTAAGCTAGAATTCGCTAAAATTTAAAAAATCATCAAAATTTAACCATAAATGACATATGTTGTGCTTTCTGAATGATTCCACGCCATTTACCAACTCAATTTCTAACTTTAAAAACTCGAAGCTTCTACGCGCGCTGTTTTCTTTCCAGCGCCATTCTGATCGTTACCTCGGAACCGCAAAAGACAACAACAAAGGTGCCGATGTGACTGTCCCTTCTGCCTTATTTCTATTCTGTGGCCAGATTCAGTTAAAATCTTTGAAATCTATTGTAACAGATTTTACACTGGGCAATTTTAGTGGGTAGCGCTAAAATAAATAAAAGTGGCCTTCGTATGCGTTTGTTTACAGTTTTTCGTTATCTGATTCGTCATAACTCGGGGTGTGTCTGCTGTATAAACCAATCAAAGATTTGAAGCTCATGCTTGCAAAAGTACTTGTCAACGAACAGAAGACTAGTCCCCTACCACACCCGCTACGCTGGCAGCCAAATGCCTTACGGTTGAATATTATGATTAGCCTTGGAAAGACAACATTGTGATAAACCTCGATTCTAAAATGAGGAGAGGTCCTGTGATAAGAAAATTACTTGCACTCCTGTGCGAATTATATTCGCACTTTTGTGACTATTGCTAGGAAGGGGGAGCCTCAACCCCCTCTTTCTTTTAAGGCTCCTCCCTTCCTAAAGTGTTAACACGAAGGTTAATACCAAATAACAAGATAGCAGAGCAAATTGATCTTGTTTTTCTTCAACGTTCATCTTTAGATACTGCAACAAATCCTAAGAATAAGCAACTGGGGAATTAGCAATAGTCTCGCCAACTGTTCCATCGAGCAAGGATTTTGAAGTAAACAGATGCCATGGATGAACTGCCAAAGTTGAAGAGAACCTGCGGAGGCCACAGGAGTTTTGGTCGAGGCTGCCAGCAAGAGCTCAACCAAAAGAACATTTAGAGGCTCTGAAACCACTTGATGAGAAAATCCTCAATTCAATGGTCAGCAAGGCAAGAGATGATGACGAAGCCAAGGACGAGTTAACCAGGAACATAGAGAAATGCAGAAGCTTCAAAGAAAAGGTAAATTTGGCAATTATTACCATTAAGGACTATTTGAAACCCTTTTATGAACATCAACTCCAAAATTAGGACGAAGCGGTTCTCAAATTTCTATAGACAGTTCAAGTAGCTCATCGTCATTCCATAAAGTAAAAGCCAAACTGCCAAAACTAGAGCTGAAAAGTTTTGGAATGGGGTTTTCACTGCAGTACATGGAAATTTAGAACTTTCTGTAGCCTCTAAAGTTGCCAATTAAAGGTATTATCTTGAAGATTCAGGGAAACAAATTATTTCAAGATTCGAGTTGACAGAAAAACATTTTCAAGCTGCATTAGATTTATTGAAACATTGATTTGCAAAATCATCTTTGATTGAAAAGATGCAAATGAAGAATCTTATCAATGCCCCAGTAGTATTTAATGAAAGGAATGTTCTTAAAATGCATGAATTATATGATTCAATTGAAACACACTTAGAGGGTTAGAAGTGCTTGTTCTTTGCAACAATAGTTATACCTTCATCAATTGAAATAATACCTGAGAATATTAGATTAAAAATGAAATAATCAGTTGTTGAAAAAACATTCGACTCAATGGCGAATAAAGGAAGTAAAGTTGATTTGTGTACGTTCAAAAAGTGGGGAAAAGATAATGTGATTGGTTATAAAGTAGAGAAAGTGGGCAGTCGCGAGCTTGTAAATTTTGTTCGGTGTAAAGGCAGAATATCCATTAGAGGGAATCTCTCAAAAGCCAGCGACCAGCGAATAGTGCTCATGCGCATTAAATATTTTCACACCTTACGACTGGTCGCTGCGGTTTGCTCAGTAGTTAAGTTCTGTTCAACTTCTCAGCGATCGCCAGCGAATATTCACTTGCCAGGACTTCATCAACCAAAATTCAAAATGGTGCACTTCAATTATAAACCTGTGAGAGCACAGATGTTGGCTCGGGATTGCTTTCTCTGGACTTAATTTTAGCATTTCGAATGAAGTTGATGAGCATTCACAACATGAAAGCTCGGAAATTGGTTCTGGAAATTCTTCGCCGCCAGCCACAGACATCTTAGGCCATCTCACACAAGTGACCCTTCGTGAAAGCGAAGCTCAAAATGAAAGAATTTTTGAGTCTAGACGGAGCCTAGAAGGCGATTTGATTAAAATAATGAAAGATTATCGGTGTGTCTGGGATGTATCATGTAGAGCGCTCAAGGAACATCCAAAGAAACAACAGGCTTGGAAGGAGATTGCCATGAAGCTAAAGCAAGATGGTGAGCCTGCTTTCCATCGTCTTTCTTCCATTGGATCCTTAAATAGCCTTAACTGTTTTTGCGAAACAAGCAGATGCTGATCAGTATCAAATGCTAAAACATATTCCAAACAAAAATCGAAGACATGGATAAGAAAGCTTTCAAACACTGTTTAAAGAAGACAACACTCTCTTTTCCAAAGTAGAAATTTAACAGTTCCTTAGTTTTTCTTGTGAGCCTTAGACCTTTAAGAGTTTCTTAAATTATTGAAATTTTTGGTGGGACCATGACTTTGAAGTCTATGATGGGTTTAGGCTCATGCCAATCACAAGGTAAAATTTGAACATTGTGGGTTTATGAACTTGTTTTTTGGGTTGCAATTACCAGCAGTAGATTTACATTTTATGTTTCTCTCATAGAGAATGTACTGAAAAAGGATTTGGATTTGGAAGAACCTACGGGACAACTTTTCCAAATGTGTAAAGAAAAGAGAGCTATTAAGCAGACCTGTTGTAGGTGCAACTGAGTTGCCTTGTGCAAATTTTTTAAAGAACTTCAATTTTTGAAAGATAAGGTTTCAAACAGGGTTACACATAGCAACCTTTCAATCCCACAACCTTCACTGGAAAAAAAACTGGTGAACTTGAATTTACTGATGATAAATCCTCAAGTACCCAGTGTGGGAACACATGCTCCACTCCAGAGCCTATGCACAGTGTTGCAGAAACAGCACGAATGAAAAGAAAGAGAACTTTTGCATCGAGGGAAAGGCAAGAGACTTACAATGATCAACCATCAATAAGTTCTTTGGATTGCCCTAATTCACAATATCTTAACAATCATAATTCACAAGAAAATATTGCAGACAGAACAGAAAAACTAAAATCGAGATTCAAAAACTTTTATTTGACATTGAATTTAGTGAAGATTAGGTTTTATTAACATATATGCACACATTTCTATTAAAAACTGTAATACTTATTACCATCCATCTTAAAAAACTACCAAAAAATAGAAATATCGATATACTTTTTAGTAACTCATTTCATAAGAAAATTACCCTGAATATGCCAAAATGCTAAGATGAAGTTCAGAAAATCTCCAGCCTCAAATTTTATATCAAAATAAGAAGTTTGCGTATATCTGAATAATATGTCATGAAGAAAGAGATCAAATGACTGATGGGAATTATGGGTTTTAGAAAGATTGTTTTCGAGAAAATTACAAAAAACATTTTTAAGAAAATTTAAATGTCATCTGAAGTGAAGTGATTAGCTAAAAAGAGCCATCACTGAAATTTTCTATCTTTCTCTCTTAGAATTTGCACATTTACCTTTATTTAAAATGCATGTTGTAACCCTTCAGACTTAAAGAAACTCGGAATATTTTGAGTACAGCTTTGGAGCTCAGCTTTTTGTGAAAAATGTGTGTATATGGATAAACTTGATATGTTTCTACTGATTTATATTCTCTTACTGTTTGTCAAAATAATTTTGTGTGCTGTCTACTTTTTCAAGCTGCCATGCCAGAGAACCATCTTTCGAAAAAAATAGTCTTTGAAGTCATCCCTTACTTGTTTAGCATCCTTACTTGAATTTGTTGACCCAATTTGATTGATATCAAACAAGCCATTGTCAGGCTGCCATTTATAAAACCTGCATTAGAAAAATAAACAATGTAGCCCAGGCTGTCTTCCTCAGCTCTCCATCCACCTGGTCTGACAGATTTTGCTGTGTCATCGTCAGCATAGCCTGCAGGGAAATACTTGGTTCCACTTTCATCGTTTCTGCTGTGAATGAGGAAATTATGCAGCATAACGGTAGCTTTTGTGATCTCTACACAAGTTCTGTCTTAGCTATGATTGGCCTTCGAAATATCCGAAAACCTAAAGCAGCAATCCCAAACGCATTCTCAACAACTCTCCTGGCTCTGCTGATTCTGTAGTTGACCACACGCGCCTTGATGCCAATAGATGATCGTGGGTAACGTTTCACAAGATAGGTTTTCAATGGGAATGCTTTATCTCCTGTAAACACATATGGGAAGTGCTTATTTGAGCTTGGGAATATTGGTCTTGGTGCAGGCAGCCCCAACAAATCATTATTCATGATATATCCTTAATGCCCATTAGCAAAAACTCCACGATCACTCTGCCTTCCTGCTTCACCAATGTCTACCATGGTAAATTCATAGTCGCTGTTAACAACAGCCATGAAGACAATACTGTGAGTGCCCTTATAGTTAAAAAACGTGGAACCAGAACGTGGTGGGGCTTGCATCACCACGTTTGCCATCAATTGCACCTACACAATTAGGAAAGTTCCATTTAGCTTCATACTTCTCTGCCATTTCTTTCCACTCTTGTTGAATGCTTGGGGCCTTGAGTAAGCCACTCTTCAGAAGAATCGACCAAATCGTTTTACATGTTTCCATAATTATTCGTCCAACAGTTGTAGGACTCATACGATAACTCATGGCAATGGTAGAATGTGAATCGCTGGTGGCTAGATGACGTAGGGTAACAGATAATCTTTCTTCTGGACTAGCTGGTTCCCTATTTCTACAATTCTTCATCAATGACCGGCCAACAAGACTCAACGGCTATTAAAATTTCTTTGGCAGATTTTGATGGCTAAAAATCTACGGCGCGAAATGCATCAATTTGATGGTTCGCTGGCGATCAGGTGATCAGGCAATTCATTGGCCCTTAAGGTATGTGCACAAAACAAAGATGCATTCTTAACCAACCCCAACTGTAAGGGCACTGTTGAAAAATCCATCCTTGCGTAAATCAATGGCACAAACTACGTCACCAAAAATAAAGTTTGCAGACAAAGGAGAGGGTCACTGAATCGCCCTGAGCATAGAAAAGTCAAAGCCAGAGGTTGAACGAGTTGACATTGAGCCCCGCAGTGGTTTAGGGGTGAGTAGCCTACCAATCTAAAACAACTACTTTCACGGTTTCTGTGTTCTAAAGAAACTTGGAAATTCGAAAATTTCCCTAGAAACTTTCCAAATTAAAAACAACTTGCGTGACCCATTTTTAACAAGGTTTCATGATGACGAGGAAGAGATAATGATGATGATCACATCTTGACGATGAAAACAGGCATAGATTGTTCTAACATCACTGTTTTACTTTCAACTGATTCAGACAAATGATACTCTCATCATTTGAAAAAGCTACGAGACATGCCTACACAAAGCTAATGCGATGTGCCTATGAAATGGGTCTCCAGCCCACGATGCCTCACAAATACTTTGACCTGTTGGTCAAATGCCTTAAAGAAAATAATGTGCGGCTTATTGAGAGAAAAGAAGATGGTAGAACCAGTAGGGAATTCGTCTACTGTATCGCAGAGGTTGTTTAAGAGAGATGCGCAGTAGTTCTCGGGAGTACACAGCTTATGTCGTTACTCAGCTACAGAAGCCAAGCTCGAAAAACCGTAGCCAAGCTGAAGAAAAGGAACTTATTCTTATAAGATGCGAAAGGAATGGTATTCCTACGTATATGGTGCTTAGTCCGCTCGGAATACAGGAGTTCGGGGGGAGCAATGCAGATGATATCAAGGAAGCACTTGACAGTTAATTCAAAAAACCTTCAAAATTTGCAACACAAGAAGAGCAGTATATGAAATGCACAGCTGATGGTGCCAGTGTGAATATCGGGAAATATTTGGGAGTTCTTACACAAATGCGAAACGAACGACCATGGCTTCTCACCATGCACTGTGCAAACCACTGCATTGAGCTTGCCGTAAAATCTGCATTTGATATACCTGCATTTAAGGATTTTGAAGATTTTTACAAGACTAACTTTTCTCTTAGTAAAAACTCTAGTAAAATAAAAGGAAAAGTGGGCGAATGTGCTAAAGGGCTAGGTATAGACTTTCATGTTTCGCCAAAAATCCATGGGACCCGGTTCATTGGCAATCAAAGACGTGGTTTCAAGGTCTCTCGTGGAAACATGGCCCGCATACATTTTGGCATATGAGAATATCCTCGCTGTTACGAAGTTCCACACAGCAAACGGCAGGAGCAAGTTTTCTGACCTCTTGAATAAGTTAAGGTCTTACCAGTTTCTAAGCTATGTGAATCTGTACCTGTTTCCAATTTCTCTCCTTTTTGAAGCGGATATGCTGATGCCCTTTGAAGTACCCCTTGCAATTTCGAGATTGACGTACAAGCTTGAAGACAAGCTGAATGAAACAAGGACAAATGAAGAATTTTTAAACAGCTAAATGCACCGATTCAGGGTGAGCGAGGATGGCGAACTTTCAGGTTTGTATGTCAAAGGTTCCCTCACAAGCCACACCATAATGTAAAAGATTCAAAGTCATCACATGTTTCAGAAATTACGGTTAATCTAAGTTCTCCAAGTCAAAAGCTCTGGCAGAGCTCCCAAGAATTAGAAAGTCCTGGTCGTGGTGAAGAAACTGTATTTTGCAAGGAAATTGATTCTATCGTAATCATTGATGGAGATAATGTGCAGCTCCCAAAGGTGGTTTTTCACAGGCTTGTTTCTCAAGTCTCGAGCAAGTGTCATCTAAAAGCAGAAGTAGAACAATTAAAAAGTCTATGCATGAAAAAGTTGGGCAATCGGGGAACCCCAGTGTCTGACCCTTTGAATTTCAAAAAGTTATGTGGAGAAGCTGGTGCTGAAAAAATATTCGACTATGTCATAAATGCTATGGAAATCAAATAGCCAGTCAAATAAGAGAAAAGAAATCAACGAATCAAGAGCAATGTCTATAATTTACACACTTATCTATGGTCAGTCCCAGCAAGCAAACTGATTTCAGGTGGCCACTGCCAGGCCCCCAGGAGGTCTAGAAGTCTCAGACAGAGGGGTAAAGGCATTAAGGAAAACAGGGCTAGCAGCCCATCCTGAAACTGTAACAAATATTACAAAGGAACTATAATCAACCCACCTAAACAGAGTTCATAAAGTTTTTCAAGATGCAAGAGAAAGTAAGAAACTCGTCACACGTCATTTATAGATGACTTTCACAATATACACACTCGCCAACGTCCATCATCTGACACACAAACTCAAGTAGTGCACACTGCAACCCGTTAAGTTAAGGATTCTGTCAATGATCTGTTCATGCAACTATAGGTTTGTTAAAGCCTCTCCTTTCAAGTAAAATGAAGCAGTAGTCAATAAAATGTAAGTGAAATGCCAGACGGGTTGCAAGCAAAATCAATGGCTGGATTTAAATTGGTGGACTGTATGGAGTTGTCATTAAAATCTTATGATGATTTTATGACTGCAATGAGGGTTAGTCTTGAAAATGGCTTGTCTGATTATCTTGAGGCATTTGTGGTTCGCCAGATGGTCTATAACTAGATTATCTTGACATCATTGTCTCATTTTTGGTCCTCTCCATATTTCCCCTATTGAAGTTTAATAGAAAGAAAGCTCTTGCTAAAAAACCTAAACCTTGGAGAATTTCCTTTCTTCTTGAAGTGTTGTATGGTGGTTGGTCAATTATACATGATGAAATCTTGGGAGCCGTTGCTCATTGCAAAGATATTGAATTCTTATGGTA
This sequence comes from Rhopilema esculentum, assembly GCF_013076305.1. The sequence continues at coordinate 404,096 of NW_027019597.1, forward strand.
CAAAGTATAGATATTGAATTATTGTTGATCTAAGTTTTCCTTTTTGCCCCTCTTCAAATCCAATGGTGCTATCATCATCACCATCATTATCATTAGCATCATCATAAGCATCGTCAGCATCATAAGCAGCAGCATACGCTTTCAAACGCTTTCGTTTGCCGCAAAGCATCGCGGGATCAAAAGTCGGACAAACATCACGATTCACGAATCACAATAATTGAGATGGCAAAGAAAGGTGCAACGAAACATTGCTGCTGGGGAACCTGTGACTCTGATTCAAGGTATCCCGATAGAATGCCGGAAGGTACAAAATTATTCCTGTTTCCCAAGCCAGGCAAGATTCTCCAGAGCTCTACATCTTGCAAGTGCTGAGGCTTTACAATTGCATTTAGCAAGCTGAACTGATCCACTGATGCTTGACAGGCCAATAACAACATTTAATGGCACATCATTTTTCATTGAGTGGTGCACATGGGCACGTACAAATAAGGAATCCTCGATTTGTTTGTCTTGAATGTCACTTATGAAATCACTTTTCATCAAATTCATACCTTTTCTAAGCGGTTTTGCAGTTGCGGTATAACCAGTATTGCTTTCGTCGTTGCTGTCTTCGTCGTTGCTGTCTTCGTCGTTGTTTCCCATGGCAAACTTTGAGATGGACTCGGCTATGTAGTGGTAAACATGGCCATAGTTAAACATATTCGGTATGTCACAGGAAGGAAAGCTTTTCCAATCTTCACCAGGAATTTTGCTGGGGCATCTTCGACTTGTAAGCTTGATCTTTTAATATCGTACTATTTTCCATCATCCTGCCTTTGTCTCAATAGCACCCCTCACTCTGTCTATCAAATATTGTTTCTTTCCCGTCTGCTTTACACCATGACATTCGAGCCATCGTTTCAACTCTATCACAGAATAATCTGATGGATCTTTAGAAAAGCATGACCAGGAACATCCTCTTCCATCTTTGATATCCATGTCCAAAATAACATCTTTGATAGCCAATTTAACCCGAAAGGATCAATGCTTACAAATTTCACAATCATGTATTCACTGAAACATAAAGGCTGAAGGTACGATTGGCGTGTTGTTTGTCTGATCTTCGATCCCATCACGCAATGCGTTCAAAGGCGTGACGTCAATCGAATAAAGCGCTATTACAAAGGCATTTTTAGCATCGTTTTGTTGGCATTGGTGGATGTAAACTACAAAATTTTTGTATGTCAACAATGGATGTAATGGAAGAATAAGTGATGGGGGAGTTTTTTTGTGGCAGCTCATTGTCAGAAGCGTTAAGCAAAAATCTTTTGGGGATACCAGCCTCCAGACAACCAACAGGCTCAGAAGTGCATTACCATTCGTAATTGTTGCGGATGATGCATTCGCTCTTCAAAATAATTTCATGAAGCCATATCCTTTTAAAGGACTGTCATCTGAACAGCGAATTTACAACTATAGGTTAAGCAGAGCAAGACATGTTGTAGAGAATGCATTTGGAATAGGTTTCGAGTTTTTTATCCCCTTTAAAGATTTAAAGATTATCCCCTTTAAAATATCCCCTTACAACTACCAATTTCCTTTGGGAATTAGTAAGTGGGCAGATGAAACGAGGGGGCCACATCAGCCACTGCATGGTTGGGTGCTTTCAGGGAAACTAAGAAAACTAAAAAGGGATCCATTAATTTTGCTAGAATATGATAAGATTATTAGAGACCAAGAAACATGGGTATCATAGAAAGAGTATCAGCATTAACAAATGTTGGCAGTTATCATTACTTAGCACATCAGGCAGTCGTAAGGGACAATGCAAAAACCACAAAAGTGTGCATTGTTTTTATGCATCTTGTAAGGCTTAAAAGTTAAGTAATTGTCTTAATAATTGTCTTCATGTAGGCCCACCTATGACACCTCTTATTTTTGAACTGGTTTTAAGATTTAGAAAGTATAACGTTGCACACATAGAAGAAATTGAAAAAGCATTATTGAATATCGCAATTGATCTATCTGATGGAGATTATTTACGGTTGATAATGTTTCCGCAGAACAGCCCAGAATTGTAATTTATTGTTTTAACAGAGTTGTTTCTGGTGTGAATTCTTCACCATTTATTTGAAATGCAGTTTTACATCATCATATTGAAACATTGAAGGAAGGGAATTTGCAAGCAAATTAGTAGAAGGATTCTATGTAGATGACCAATACATTAAATCGAAACTTGAGAAACGGAAGGAAATAGAATACATAAATATCGGCCTACCGTTTGTTCCATAACCTTCTATCAAAGCTTGTGGTGATTTACCTATTACTCAGTGACGAAAAAATGCAACGGGAAAACACCAGAAAAGCAGTAAACAGCCTAAAAAGACTATATTATATTTTAAAAAGTGTAAATTATGCTGTTATATCTTGAAAAACTGCGATTAAACTCTGAAAATTCATGAAGAAAACATGCGATCGTATTGCTTATGTATAGGCTGCTGGATCTTATGCTCTCCAGTATGGCGTTTCTATGTGGTAACAAAGCATGTGACGCCTAGCTGCAAAGAGCCTATTTCTGTCAAATTGGTAAAGTGCATTGGAATTTCAAAAGTGAGAAAGATTTCACTAACATGCAATCGTCTTGCTCTGACTTGTGCTAAGAAAACGGAAGCTGAGTGGCCTTATTTACGTCTTAACCTGGAACCACCACCAGAAAGACTTCTTTCTTGTGAACTGCATGGATGTGATATTGAAACAGATATTATTGCTAACAGACATGCCCAAGAAAAACCACACCACTTCCTACAGCACCAGAAAATGAAGAGAAGAGACTGCATGGGAAAATTCTGGAGAAAAATTGTGAGAAGCTTTCGTGTTACAGCAGTTTCTGCCTAACAGCAGAATTTCTGCTGCATGTGAAGATTTTGGAAGACGACTGCTAAACATGGCTGTATGCCATTGCAAAGATTGTGGCTGGAAGCAGGATTTTTGCCTAAGTTGTGCCACATCAATTCATAGTGACCGCAACCTTTTTCATGTATATATGGAAGGTGAGCTTTGCATTTCTTGTTTTCATTTTTGCATCATGGTATCTACCCATATGATCAGGAAATATAGCAATTGCACCTGTACATTAAAGCAAATATTTATTTAAAATACATGACTGAATCACATTTCAAATCATCACTTATTCAAGCAGTTAAAACAGAACAAATCTAAAGTACTTTACTGAATGCTCGATCTTTTCACACAAAGTTGTTTAAGATTTTGTATCACAATGTTTTAATTTTACTGGTTTTGTATACATATGATACTGATTATAGTTTATTTTCATACTTATAGGATGGTGCATTCATCCCCCTGTTTCCCAACACAAAAAATTTAAGTCAAGACATCACCAGGTCATGGTTCATGTGGCAGCAGTGTGACATCAGAGAAATAATATTCTTAGACTTGCAATGTACTAATTAATAAGATTTGCTAAAGACAGAGATAGTATAATAGGTTTCATAGACACTTGTTATAATAAAATAAAGTACATTAATTTTTAGAGAGACTCTCAAAACAGTGCCATGACGTCTCCATGCAAAGAAGTTTGGAATCGGCAAACAGAGCGGATGAAAATAGCTATGTTTGCTAAAGTATTTTGAGTCATGTATCAGTGAGTTGAAATGAAACAACTGTCATAAAATGGCAGTCTTTTTCTTATAAATGATTAATCAATTAAAAATGGATGCTTGTGTGAGTGCAAAATTATATGAAATGTATTACTTATGCACCATTATTTTTAAAAGTTTTGGATGTAGCATATTTTGTTTACATTGTTATTTTTTCTTTAAAGGGGGCAGCATATTAAAAAAGTACAGTTTAGCTCATGTCAGTCAGATGCAAAGGCTCTAGTGTCCATGGGATTCTGGCATGGGATAATAGGAAGACCAAGATTTGCTTTTGATTTGCAACTTATGAATCTCTTCACTCAACTCTTTTTTGAATGCCATTGCTCGCTTGACAAGCTTTGTGCAATGATCTCCTTGTGGAGACATCCTTCGCTACCAGTAAGAAGAATTATTACAAGCAGTACTTTGATGAAAACAAAAGCAATATGAAAATGTTGTGGACAGGTATTAAAGATATAAATAGTTTCAAACCAAATAATACTGATACATTCTCATATTTAGTTGATGAAAATGGCTTGAAAATATCTGATTCTGTCCATATTGCAAATGAATTTAATGAATACTTTACAAAGGTAGCTGAAGGAATCACTAAAAAAATCCCAAGAACTCAAAAATCTCCTTTATCTTTCTTATCAAATTCAAACTCTGATTCTTTTTTCATTTCTTCATGTACAGTTAACGAGGTATCTAATGTAATACAATTACTAAACAATGGCAAGTCCTCTGGACCAAATTGCTCTGATCTCTCAGCTCTAATAAACGAGTCCTTCACAACTTGCAATTTTCCTGAAAATCAAAAAATTCTGAAGGTAATTCCAATATTTAAGAAAGGTCTAAAGACCGAAACTTGTAACTACAGACCAATTTCATTGCTTTCCATTCTTAGTAAAATATTTCTCTTTTTCTTATGAACAGCTGTAGGCATAATGAACGCATCAAAGTCACTTGTGTTCATAGGATTTCTTTGGTAATTGAAATTAAACGCCTTTACTTGTTTGGAAAGAAACCTAGGTTCAGCATATGAAATAAATTCGAATTCTGCTGAAAAGCATTTTATTGGTTGACAATTTTCATTCCAGGGTAACAGTAGAGTAAGTGAAAAAGACGGATGGACTTGGAGGCTATGGACTATCAGTGCCTCTAGCGATTTAAAAATGCAGCAAATGACGTTAGTAAAAGGTTCTGCAAATGACATTAGGTTCTTGTCAAAGGTTCTTTCGAAGGTATCCAATGTGTAGCTGGGTGCGGTGGTAACTAGCTACAATGTGTACTGTAAGTTTTGAGGCAAAATAATGTCCACCCCTCTGTATTTTGCTCAGCTCCCACCACCTACGTTGGCAAGTAAAACTCTGTAGATGATAGAGAGACAGAAATGATGGCTGCTGTTGGGAGGTATTTTCATTCAATTATCAAATACCCCCAAGCAGAGCAAAAGGAGCTGTCACAATGTGAACACTGTTCAAGTTAACTTGTTTTACTTGAAGAAAACTTTAAAAATCTAAATTCACGGCTCACCCCTTGTATTAATGGTTAATCCTACAGTTAGCCCCACGGTTAACCTTCTTTAGAATGACAAGCCATGGCTACAAAATGAGGGCTAGCCCCTCTCAGAATTGAACATATATTAAGTTTTTTTCAAGTTAAAGGGTTAAGGAAGGTTAACTGTTGATTCGTGTTTCAAAAGCTTTGTTTATATTATTAACCACAACCATGAAGTCAATGATACCTTCCCAACAGTATTACTATTTCCGATTTGTACGGTAATGTTGAATCACCATCCTAATAAAACATTGGAATACAGTGTGATTTATATGTAATAAAGTTGTTGTAAATTGTTATTAGTAACTCTTAGTTGGTATTCAAATTATCATATGATACAGTTTTCTTCTATAGGTCGACTACTTATCCATAGACTTGCATTTAGTTTACAGTAGAGTGTCTAGATTTTTCATGTATTTTGTTCAGAGATATTTGATAAATGTTTAGATATTGTCCAGTTAGATATTGTTTAGATATTTGTTAAAAAGCATCAAAACTGTTCAATTAATGTTAAAAATATGAAACTTGGTGACAAGGTGCTATGATGATCAATTTAGGATTTGGAGCCACTTCTAAAAATAGATTTTTGACGCCATCATGACGTTATAAATGCAAAATTTATATATGATATTACAAAAAGAAAATTGTTAACTATATCGAGATTGATGCTTGGCATAGCATTGCCTACACATGCGTGAGGTCTATCTCAACAAAATGTGCAAAAAGTGCCAAAATTTTGCTGCGCATGCGTCACTTTTTGCTAATCACTTGGGTCCTCAAATCTGCAAAAAATCAAAAATATATTTTTATGTTTCATTATGGTATTTCATTACAAATCCTTGAGTGCTGTACGCCTTCTTTTCTATCTAATTGGTCAAGAACTCCAAAATATCAGTTGTCATGGTAACAAAATGGTAGACGAGCAGGCAAAAATGACGAAAAGCACCCAGTGGCTTCATTAATTTATAATGGCTTTCTTGATGGTATTTACATGGATGACACGATTTCCAGCTGTGAATCACCTGAAATAGAGGTAAATGGGTTGAAGCCAGAATCCAAAGCGATGTTTAAAGATTATGCCTGTAGGACTGTTTATTTTAGATTAAAAGAACTGTCAACAATGCATTGCCAATCGATGTTGTCTTTGATGTCTACCTTGAGAGGTCGCTAAAAAATTCAGCCAGAGTTCACAGTGGTCAGGGGTCTCGTTGATGTGTAAAAAGCTTTTTACAACTTCCCAAGGATTGGAAGTATTTTCTGCGCCACAGTGACAATAAGACAGAACTCTTCTCATACCTTGTGCAGTTCGTTCATGAGAATCTAAGACCTGAAGGAAAGACAGAAATGGTGACAATCGGAGAGAATGCCTTATGCTGGCCTGTACGGGACACATCTCTGATCAATCCATGCAACCACAAGGAGGCTGATACCAGGATTTTTGTACACCTACAAGATGCTCAGCAAGGACAGGGAATGAATCGTGCAATCATATATACAATTGACACAGATAATGTAGTTCTTGGGTCGCTGCTGCAATAAGAGTAAAGGACCTACAGCTGACCATTGCATTTGGATCATGGCAATACTTCAAATACATCAATGTCAACAAGCTAGCTGTACTTTTAGGTGAGCAAAAGGCCCTTGCATTACCCATGTTGCATGCATATACTGGCTGTGGTACAGTTTCCTTTTCTGCATTGAAAACATGGAAAATTGCTCCGAATGTCACACAGTCTTTTCTTTCAGTTGCAAGAAATCCCTTGATCATATCGGTTTCCAATACTTGGGAACAAATGTTCAATCCTGTCCAGTCATTAGCTAGTGCAGAGCAATGTGGGTGGAATTACAATGAAGTTGTATGGTAACCAAGATGGACCGATTTGCCAAAAGTGGTTTATTTGGTTTTCCTTGAAGGTCTTCTGAAGGATTTTTCAAGAATAAAGAAACTTGTTTAACTTGCCAACGTGGATGTTGTCTGTCTTGGTACAGATCTACTCGATTTCTACCAATCCTTGCTACAGCGAGTAGTGATCGCAAGCAAGAATCAAAAGGTCACACAAAAAGACCTTTTCAGTTACGACTTTAGAAAAGATTTGATGCCTGTAAGCTGCATTCATTTCGGATATGCATTTACCAGCAGTGCAGAGCGCTTAAACATATTGGAGGATGAAAGATATTAAAGAACGATGCTTGGAGTTCATCGTCATAGAGGAAGTTCAACAGATACATCCAGAAAATGCCACCATATTTCAAGCTTCAACAAGCATCTCTCCTAAAGAGATAACCCAAATTCAAGATTTAACGAAATTGGCGGAACACTTTAAGAATATTTGCCGGATATTGATGCTGTAAATAAGAACTGCGACAGATCAAATTAATAGATGTTTCTGGAAAATTGAAGGTTTTGGAGCCATTTCAAGCAGTATAAATATGCACCTGACGAGTCCCGATTTAATAACGTGGCTCAACTTGCACTGAGTCTATACTCATTACCCTACTCAAATGCTGAAGTAGAGCGAATCTTTTCCAGAATGAACCACCTTAAAAGCAAAGTGCGCAACAAAATGACAAGCCCCATTACAAATGCATTAATCCTTGTGGATGGCAGTATTCTATGGAAATTCATTGCAGAGGGAATTTATAGAGTCAATGCAGACAATTACTTTGTTCTTGATGATAGACTTCTCGAATAGAAACTGCTAAAAACCCTAAAAATATCGAACTTTATTCAGTTAAATTTGTTAATTGTTATGTTATTTAATAAATTTTATCTTTTATCATTAGTGTCATCAGTTTACTTAGGATTAACAGCTATTTTTCGTCTAAAATTGCGCCCTTTTGTTTCTTGACTTGCAACTGAAATAAACATGTCCAGCAAAATTTTAACTCCTCTGTCAATGCTTTGATCCGTGCATTTACAATGTTGCACGAGATACAGAAGTTGAAAAGTCGATGCACAGAGGTCGAAATCTCGTCCCTGTGGTAAATGATGTCATCAGAACATCACAAAAAAATCTCGGGATTTTTTGAGAAAATCTATTGCATTTTGGGATTTTATAGGTCTTGATGTGGTTTTTTTATAGATTTCAATCTGGCAACCCTGAGTAGGTTTTCAACCGCCTCAAAACCAAAATAGAGAATTTGCCATAGCAAGATGTGACCGGAGTAGTTGCAGCAATTTTCAAGATTGTGAAGATATTTCGAAAGGAGTAGTTAGAAATTTGGGCATAGATCTTTTGTGCATCGCCCATTTATTTTCCTAGCTCTTTAGCTCCAGAGAAAGATATTGTGGCTCTGGAAGGTCAAATTTTTTAAGAGACAAGAGGTCCTGGAATTTTACTTTCCAATCTCTGGTGAACAAAACATTGTTGGGCAAAGCGGAGCTAGCATTAAAAAGTGTGAGGTTCTGTGCGGAAATACGTGTTTGATGTCATGTGATAAAGGAAATTAACTGAGGTCACTTGGCGGTAGTATTCAGACAGTGAGTCAGAAGGTTTTTTGGGGATGAAGCTTTTTTGTGCTGGACGAGCTAGCTAGCTCTACTGCCTAGACAAACCATTCTTGACGCAGCTCTTAAATCTCATTCATAGAAAAAAACATCAATGTGTGGAGACTGTAACCCCTTTGTTAACGACCTTGTTACTTCCAAGAGACAGGATACAATTACCAACTAGATAATGAACTCAAATGATACTATCCTGTAAAAAAGGAAAGAGGCATCTATTATGGAATCAGTGCTCCATTTGCCACTAACTTTTAGCTTTATTGCTTCAAGTGCACTGACAACAGCCTCAAAGACTTTGATTAACACATTCAGTCCATCAATTCTAGTAAGCCAGAGAGTCCGACAAACATCCAAAAATGACTGTGTCTGGCATTTAGCAGCAGTGTAGCAATCCCCTCATGTTAAAAAACTGACTTACAGACTTGACATGAGAGATCATATTGTGCACCGGATGAATAGTACAGGCAAATGTAACACAAAGATTCAAAACATGAGCTCGGCAGTGAACATAAACTGCTTTGGGGTGATTTTTTTGAATTAAGGTAGAGGCTCCACTACTTTTTCCAGCCATATTACCAGAGCTGTTGTAGCCAGCATAGCCGTCAAATCTTTGATGGCTGAGAGCTCTTATTACTATTATTTTCTCCCAAGCAAATCAGTACACACGATCAACAAAATCACTTCGCAGGTAGAATTAGGCCCATTTTGTCATTTCAGCGTGTTTTTACCACACCTCTCGGTCCTGATCGCACGCCTCTACAAAGCAAATTTCCGCCTCAAATTTTGTGTAGTTGATCATCATACGTTTCTATTTAACCTATATTGGCGCCACTGTGGGATTGCGAAGAATAATTAAAACTACCACCACTCAAATGATTACCAAATTTCATGACGAGTTTCAGGTAAATTAAGTTTGGCCAAGAAATTTTAATACCTATCCATCGCTCTGTGGGTGACATAAATTTAAGAAAAAAACTGTCTCTCAACAACCAACATCTCTTAACTTCCCCTGAATCCAACCTATCCTCTTATTAAACATTTCTTCAGATTCCAAACCCCCTTTCCTTTATTAAATATATTACATTTCACTAGTTAGCAAGATATCCATTCAAGAAGTTTCCATTCATTTATCTAATTTTACATTCTGCCCTAGCTTCAGGAGTTGATAACTGATTATGCGGCTTCAAGCCAAAAGTGAACACATTTACAGCCACCAACTGATCTCACTAAATTCACCAATAAATTCACTGGGCAGGCCTGAATCACAGAGAAGAGAAGAAATCTATGTTTGAGATATAGAAAATTGATGGAGAGGTAAACTGTCTTGAGCCAAAACATCTATTTGAGTATGCACCAACAGGCTCTGTTATTTTCCAATATATAGACGGAATTGGTTCATTAAAAATAGCCATGACTTTACTTACATTACGACTAGTATTCTTCCAAAATTTTCATTACCAAGAAAAGATTTGATTTACAATAGGAAGTAGCCAAATGCCGCAGTTTTATTTCTCCCAAATTTGGGTCAGACAGTATGCCTTCCTTTGATTCAAAATCAATGAAGAGCATTTGCCAGGCTGCTGGGTCCATATCAGCATTATGCTGACTACTTCTGACCTGCTATACAAAATAGATAATGTATGTATGTTTGTATGTGTGTGTGGGGCAAATAACCTGTGTCAAACTCTGATGTCTACTATGTTAACAGTTGGCCATTCACAAATCAAAAAAGTCTTAATGAGAAAAAATGTGTTGCCATTATTAATATTCTGATGTAAAGGCAATAACAAAAAGAACAAGCTGCAAGGCACTATCGAATCAAGTTGTAGGAATTGGATTAAGTGAAACAGGTTTAGCAGTTCTTAACAAGAGTGGCATGGCAATATCTAAATCAACACAGAACGCAAGCTTTGCAACTCAGCAGAAAGCCACCAGCATTCAACCGTTGAATTTATCAATGACTCTATCCTGCAAAGAGATTTGATAGTGCTAATGGTAGATGATTTTACAAACATCCACACAAAGCAGCGTCAAAAAATGAAATGACCTCTGTTGCAAGGCACATGGCTACAATTTTGATAAAGCGCTTCCGATCTGTTGCCGAAATTCCTCCACTGACAGAAAATTCAGCAAACAACCTAGATGGTGTCAGTACTGACTTGCTACTTGATCTTTTAGAAAAGTCATTTTTCAAACTTTTGCTACCACCATGCCTTCATGGATCCGTGTTGCATTTTTTTATCCTGAAGAAGAGAGGAAATGAATAACAGTCCATGACTACCAGACCTACCAATCTTTAATAGAGCAGAGAGCAATGAACGACTGTAGATTGACAGATTAAACATAGCATTCCTTAAAAACTTTGTGAAGATTTTTATCATGCTGCATCCCATCTTAGAGAATATTTAATGAATTTCATCTACCCAAAACCAGGAGACTGGCCAGCACAGTTCTTTATGCAACAACTGCATTACAATGCACCTGGCACAAAACCATCTTTGTTGCAAAACATAATTCCTTTTAATGGTCCACTTCATATCCAACTGAATGCATAAAAATGTGTATTTTGCCTGAATATTGAGCTTTCCAAAATATTTTGGGTCATGTTCTTTTGCTACAGGAGACACCACTACAACAAAGCTCCATTGATTTGGTTGAGTTATTTCCTCTTCTGGGAAAAGCAACAACATTCTCTTTTTGATACCCTCCTGCATGCACAATGCACCTGAATGCATTTGATGAGTTTTTTTGAGGAGTCTATAATTTTCACTCAATCATGGGCAGCCAAACTAGAGAAAGTTACACGGGCAATGAGCTTCAACAAAAGGCAAGGACAGTTGATAAAATGAAAAGCCTGGATCTGATTTTGCCTCTGTTTTCATTTTGACCAAGAAATATAGATTCTCAAGAGACCTGGAAGACCTAAAGCTCAGTTCTGCACAGTGCATTTGCAATATTCTGGTAAAAATAAAGAATAATCCAGCTGGTGCAACTTAATTTCCAAGCCAATCTTATGTATATGATTTAAAGAGGACAGTCTTGATGGAACGTCCATTGATGGAAAGAGCACAGAGTTGAAAGGCAAGTATGGCTTGAGTGGAAAAGATTCCATTATGTCGGGCCAAATGCAAGAAAATGCAGCCTTGGAGCAATACAAAGCTGCTAGTGGAAATACTGTTGTACCAACCGGACTGCATTAATTCCTTGTCGGCTCTTGGTAGCAGTCCAGATGGCATTATAACTGAAGGATCTGCTATTTTGAATGGTTTTGGGGTCCTAGAAATCAAATTTTCTTGGAAATACAGGGAAATGACGGAAGAGCATAAGTTGAAGAACAAAGTTTTTGTTTGACAAAAGCCCTTTGGCTAAGTAAAGCAGAAATGGCATCAGTTGGTGTAAACTGGACACATTTTGTTGTTTGGACAAAGACTGACGTCAAAATCATAGAAGTGGAAGAAGATAAAGCATGTAAAAAACTTATATCCCAGTATTGACCAAATTTTATTCAAATGAACTTCTTCCCTCGCTTTACCTTTCAGAAACCTGAAATAATGAAACAGATTTTGATTATATACATTATTAATCAGGGACATCAAAATAACTTTCAAAGTGGAGGGGCCTGGTCACTAAGGATGGGGATAATCTCAGAATTCTGCTTATCCGGGCTACAGCAACACTTTCAAAGCTTTTAGAATATAAACAAATGCAAAGTAGTCCTCTATGACATCTTCTTCTAGAAAAAGCTGTATAAAGGTGAAACACTATTCTATACAAAAGTGGGGGAGTGCCCCTCAAAGAATAGTTTTTATGTCCCTCAAAGCGTAGTTCTGATGACTTATTTACCCTAGGACACAAGAGAAGTATAGTTTTCAAAAGCTCCAGCAATTATGGGGGTTTGCCTATTTACTAGCACTGCAAAGACTTGAATTATTTTATCTGCAAATAGACGTAGAGGCTGATTTTTAAAGTCCAAGATTTTGTTAATTCTTCGACGCTCAATAGCATGCTTTCCGTGAATTTTGCAGCCTGATATTTTCCTTGAAAAAACAGCTTCCTCTTTTGTCAATTGTGATTTATCACATAGGAAGGCAGGAAGATTCAGGAAAACATTCTTTGGTAAGAGATCATGGACCAGGAAGCTTTTTTCTGCGAGGACCAAGTCACCAGCTTGCAAAATGAAATTTTTAAATAGAATACAACGGTTTGAGAATTGTTGGTTTTGGTTTAACATTTGATCTGCATTTGATCTGCAACATCCCATGGAAAGTCTCCTTGCAACAGGATCGGAGGAACCATCAAGAGATTGACAGGAAGAACTAGTCTTCAGCGACCAATTTCAAATCAAATTATGTCAGCTTTTGAAGTTTACCAGCATTGTAAAAGTGAAATAAAAAACATTGATCAATTTCTATATCCAAGGCAGAAATGAAAAAAATGTGTGATGTTTTAACTGGTTGATTTAGTGAAGCAAGAACATGTCAGGAACAAGAGGGTTTCATCAATTCATCCCACTCTCAGAAACAGTCATTGGTGCCAAACGTGTCTCTGATGATGACAAATATAGTCTCAAATTTGATCTTATCCTAGGTAAAGGTATTGACGATGACTGAAAGGTTAAAATAAAGGAATCAGATTTTGTTCTTTCTGCATATGATGGGAAGTACTGGATTGGACTTGTTATGGAAGTGGACAATGAAAATGAAGACTTTCTTGTCAATTTTATGCAACCAAGCTACCCCAGCAGATCTTATTCATGGCCAGAAAAAAAATATCTGTTATGTACCAGACCTAGACATTTTATGCAAAGTTCCAGCAACCATAAGTGCTACAGGGCGGCAATATCAATTTTAGGAAACTGAACCGAAACTGATTCAAGAAAATATATTTAGATTCTCCTTCCAAAGCAAAATCTAATTTACAATGTTTTTTTACCTAAGATTTACCGAGGAGACATAATATTAAAAAGCCTAAAGTTTTTTAAAATATGTTTCATTCTATGAAGGACAATGATTATTTTAACATTCTTCTGAAAATGCATTTGAGGAAATGTGTGCTCGGAGCCAGAATTTGAAGCTACCTGATTCCTGGACCAGTGAAGCATCAGAAAATAAATTTTTATTTATTAAAAGAGCAGATGATTCATTCGAGTTGAATAAGTTTGAAGTGTACATTGACACTTCCCTCAGCCTTACAGTGAGGGTTTATGCTACGGAGATTCCAGAAAATCACATGCTTTACCTAAAATTTGCAAGATCCATGAAAAAATGTAACTCTAATCTTGTGTGTTATTTGGAGAATAGTAGTCTTTGTTCTGGTATTGATAACAAAATTTTGAAATTGTCCTTTGTAAAGCATAATGTGCCTCATAAGCATGATTATTCTGTTGAAGGAAGCAAACCATTGGATCAGACTGAGTATTCAAGGTCATCCTCATGTTTGGTAATAAAGTTGGGACAGAAATCACCATGCATATTCTTTTCAAAGCTTTCCAAGGTAGAGGAAAGATCTTTCAAACAAAAATCAAGGCGATTTGAAACTGCTGCAAGTTTGAAAGCCCCTGTATCGATGACATCATCATCCAGAATAAAACTATCTTTGCAGCAGGAGCGTGCCAAGAATAAAGTGCTAATGAATGAGATATGCAAAATAAAGAAAGAGATTTCATACAATGCTCTGCCTGTTACAAGAAAATTGGATTCAGATTTAGTCACCATCATGTCAGGTGTAGAAGAAGCTCTTTTGGAGTGAGCAACAGCAGTATTTGAAAACATAAAGCAAAGATCTTTGATATCATTCGCTGATAATAAGATATTGTTTATGCCTTTCTTCAAAATCTCCCGCAATGTATGATGACACACATTATGATCAAAGGAAAGGAACTGGAGTTCTAATTCTTCCAAGCAGATGGCGTTTGAGAGATTACAAGAATTACATCCGTTCCCAGAGAGGTTTTAATGCAGAAATAGTGCAAGAGCTAATTGAAAAAACAAAAGATTTTTCCTAAGCTGAAAGATTTTTTGTCTTAGCAATGGATAATGAAAATTCAAGAAGACTTGGTGTGGGACAAGAACACTGGTGACTTGATAGGCTTTGTTGACTTCGGTGGCACAGAACTTGATTATGGGACCTATACAGGGAAAAGTTAACACAGTGGCTAGTCATGTTCTGGTGTTTTCACTGAGGAGCATGATAAATCCAATCAAGTTTAGCTTTGCTTATTTTGCTACAACTTCAGCATCATCATTTCAATTGTTTCCCTGGTTTTGGAAGGTTGTTAGCATTGTGGAGATGCAGTGTAACTTGAAAATCTTATCATTTACATGTGATGGTGCTTCTGTTCATCTGTTTCAAGCATATTTAGTAACACAGGATCATCTTTTGATTGATCATCATCCTCATCAGCACTAAAACCAGATATGTCTGATTCATTTCCATCAAGAATAAATGCAAGAGCATCCTTGAAACTACCCTGGGTTCCAGAGCGTCAGTGTCGAGGAAATAGGGGGTTTGCGGGAGAGTGCAGAGGAGGAGAGAAGAGAGGAAGACGCTCTGGTTCCACCCATACCACTATTGTCTTTGTTTCCCTGTGGTTGTGATCGTAATATGCGATCGTATGATAACCATGATTACAAATCAGATTAGGTTATGTTTTGATTGATAATGACCGAAAGTACACCAGTCAAAATATATGATCAAAGAATCGGTTTTATCACTCCTACCTGTTTTATCTCGGATGCACTTCCATTTGCAGTAGCTGACGACTCAGAAATGTTAAGTCAATATGACCGAGCGACACAAAACGAACACGAGACTGAACAGTTAAAAGCCTTATTTTATTGATACTTAGCGTGACAGTTGTGGGTACTATCATTTTTTTAATAAAATGCATTTACTGAATGATTTGACTAATTTATTTTCTTGACTTTATGATTAACATTCACTCTTTTTTATAAATGTAGCTGTCGGTATTCACTTTGTTTAGGAATTAGGCCCGAGGTCTTAAAAAAGTTGTTTACTTACTTCTTTAAATTTCCAAAGGTGATGATCAGCTATTTATCCGGAGAAAAGGTAACAGCAATAAACTCAGCTGAAGTTGCTTTAATTATAAAATACTTGGCTGATGGGAAATGCTTTGATGGGATTTAGCAAATTGCCACATGCATACATTTAAAGGGACACTTTTTTAAAGTTATTGAAGAAGTCATACAAGAGGAAACAAGAAGAATTACAAGTCGAAAAGACCGGAGCATCTTATCAAAAACACCCTGCCAGGACTTGCTAAATTTTAAAAATGATTCAATAATAACAAGAGCACCAACTTTGCACAAAGTTTTAGAAAGTGTTTTGTTGAGCAAAAATCGCCAGACAAAAATCTTGGAAAGAACAGCAAAGGATACCACCATTCCTGGTTTTGCGCTGGCAGCTGCATTATTGTTGAGAACTAGGTGCCCTTCACTGTCTGCTCTTGCATACAGAACATCATTCATTCTACATCACAGTGGTGCAAAGAAAAAGGCAAGTATTTTGATCTTATATCGCCATCCAAACATGACAAATTATCTTTTCATAAAAAGGGTCATCTAAAGGGTAAATCTCAAAATTATGAAAAGCTCAAGAATTGAATTGTGATACACATTCCACAATCAAGAATTATGATACACAATATATTATTTTGCTTAGGATTATAATTATTAGGGATTATAAGGTAAATTTTGACTCAATCAGGGGGTTTGACAGTTTAAGTACTTTTAGAGATATTTTTAAAAATTTTGGTTAGATTACAGCAGTCCAGTGTTTGTGACTCTCCATCACGTTAAACTCATGTGGTTTTGACTTCATATTGTTAGAGAGAAATGAAGACATGGAGCCAAAAAGTTAGGCTTTTTAGACGATGAGTTAATCATTTGCAATCAAAACATTTCATTTCATCATTTACATATCATCATTCATCATCATTTCATCATTCATCATTTACAGGGATGTTCTCAAATAATTCATCAAACATAAGTAGTATGTCAGCTGCATGCTTCTTTGAAATTGCAGAGGTATTTTCCAAAATATTTCTTATGCTTGAGATGTATTCTGCTACTTCTTCAATTTCATCTAAGGTTGACTGAGAGATTCCTGTCAGGTATTGTTTGTCAGCAAATGCAATGCATCCTGCAAATTCTTGATCTGCATTAGACTTGAAATCTTGCAAAAACTCTGCTAGAAGGTCCCCTTCCTCTTTCGAAATTATTCGAAATTTTGCATCTTTTTCAACGTTTTCTGCTTCATTAAATGGTAACTGTGGTTTCTCACAGCTCATACCATCAGAACATTTACATTGTCCATAGCAATATATGCAATAACCATGCTTTGTATTAGGCTGTTTTATTCCACTCTTTGTAAAATTGCTGTACAGAGCTTATCTCAAACATTCAGAACTCTTCCCATAAGTTTTCATGGCTGATGAAACCTTTCCAAGCTGGTGACTAGAAAAAAAAGAACATCATATGCTTTTCGACCATCTCTTCCAGCCCTTCCAATCCCCTGAATGTAGTCCTCTATGTCTAATGGTGGGCAACATATTCCAGACCTTTGCTATCAACACCCATCACCAAGGATGTTGTTGCTACAACCACTCTAAAAGAACCATCGCTTTACGACAAGCATTTCAACACACGACTCTTGTGCTATTCATGTGTTTTTCGATGGTACATGCCAATCAAAAGGGCATCTGTTGTTTTCTCTGTTAATCTAGAGTCATATGCATTGTCCCCCAGCTCCTCTTTTAAGGCGTTACACCCCTAACATTTTGCCAAAAAATTATTATTTTTGAAAAATATTGAAAATGTCTTAAATCAAGGTCTGAAGTATACCCTTTAAGGTGGTCTGTCTCTCTTGTACGAAAAACACCTAAAACCCCTTTTTGGGGGGGGTTTCAAAATTACAGGTCTTGTAAAATTTTCTTAGCAACGCCTTAGCAACGCGAAAATTGAAAACTTTGCCCCAAACTCAGCCCCTAGAGATGGATATTGTTTCCTGGGATTGAGCTGAATTGTTAGTAGGTGTGGAGGAGACATTTAAAAGCATACAACATGAAGTACTTGCAATGTATATATTAATTGCGTTTATTCAAAATCGAAGACGAAACAAAAACGCACACGTTACTGACATTTTACAAATTTAGACTAAAAACGATGGGGAATCCAAGAAATAGAGCACGCAAACCTTCACAGAAATGAAAGGCAACAAAACTTCACGGTATAGTTGAAAAACTAGCTAAGTTTACTGATGAGAAAATGCAACAAAGCGATGGTGGAGTTAGGCCAGACATACCGATGTTTGGCGAATCACCGCTTTCAAGACAAAACACGGATAAAATATCGAGTTCATCGAAAAAACTTACAAAACGAATTAGAAATGTTGAGGATGATGTCATGCAAGTATCAGTTGATGGTTTTGTAATTTTTTGTATTGCTGTAATGAGAAACGTTTTCTCAGTTCTTTGTTGCCCAGGATGCAAGCAGGAAGGAGTTGAGTTGGAGGAGATTTGTGAGAGGAAGCAAGATGTTGCAGTTGCCTTCAGGTTAAAGTGCTCTACGTGCCTCTGGGAGCATCAGTTTTCATCGTCGCGTTATACCAATGTCCCAGGCAAAAAAACAAAGAATAATATGGAAGTCAATGTTAGACTAATGACGGCGCTACGGAACCTGGGCATTGGTTATGATGGCCTTCAACAGTTTTGCATGATGTTGAACATGAAGAAGCCCATGACCCGAAACAATTATAACAGAACTGTTAATTCCTTGCATGAGAGTTATATGGCAGAAGCTGAGCAGAGCATGAAGATAGCTGCTGAAGAAGTCAAAGAAAAGGAGCAATCAGCAGACATTGCTGCAAGCTTTGATGGATCATGGCAAAAACCAGGCCATGCTTCTCTAAATGGGGTTGTTTCTGCCAAATCGGTAACAACTGGCAAAATGCTTGACTTTGAAGTCAAATCAAAACGTTGTAAAGGTTGTGAGACCCATGAAAAAATTGATAAATCTTCAGAACAGTATCTGAATTGGAAACTAGAACATAGTTTAGAATGCGGAACAAACCATGTTGGGTCATCTGGTTCCATGGAAGTAGGGGGTACCATGGCAATGTATCAAAGGTCAGTAGAAAGAAACAGTCTGAGATATGTTTCTTTCATTGGAGATGGTGATTCTTCTACATTTCAAACCATCAAAGATGCAAAGCCTTATGGAGATCATACTATAGTTAAGAAAGAGTGTGTGGGACACGTACAAAAGAGACTAGGAACTAGACGTTTGCGAAAATTGAAAAGTTCTTACTCAAAGAAAAAACTGTCAGATGGCAAAGGCATCAGTGGCAGGGGCAGACTGACAGACAAGATGATAGACACCATGCAAAATTATTATGGTCTTGCTATAAGGCAAAATAAGCACAACCTCCAGGGTATGACCAATGATGTGAAAGCTGGTCTCTATCATCTTGCCTCATCAGAAGAAAACCCACAGCACCATCTGTGTCCTAAAGGCAGCAGCTCATGGTGTGGATGGCAAAGGGATGTGGCCAATAAAACCTCTCTTTTTCATTCTAAGAAAGGTCTTCCTCCTTCAATTGTGGAAGTAATTGAGCCAATTTACGAAGCATTGTCGGAGGAAAGCTTGCTATCTCGGTGTTTGGATTCATATACGCAGAATCCAAACGAATCACTCAATAATCTTATATGGAAAAGATGCCCTAAATAGATTTACAAAGGGAAAAAGATTGTTGAGCTATGCACTGCAAGTGCAGTTACACATTTTAATGATGGTGCATCATCCATTGCAGCAGTATTTAAGCGAATGGGAATCATTCCTGGAAATAATACCATGGCAGCTGTCTTAAAAACTGACAAAAAGCGTTTAGCCATAGCAGAAGAAAAGTTCAGTGAAAGGGTGAAAATAAGAAGGAAAAGGCTCAGAGCCATAAAAAAGGGACTTTGGGACTTTGATAAAGAAAAAGAAGGAACTGTTTACGAATTTGGGGCATTTTGAACACTTTTTTTGCACTTTCATAGATATAAACTCAGTTTCAAAGTTTGTTTAGCTTTTTCATCGTTTTCTCGAAAATAACTTTTTTGTGACTTTGTAACAACATTTTTTTGTACCTGCTTGACCAATTCACCTGAAACTTTCAGAAAGTATACATGGAATATAGCTCTAGTGATGGAAAGTAATTTGACTTTTATAGAACCTTTGAAAAAACACTTATAGTCATCAAAACCTCATTACCCATTAGGTTTTTCCACTGTTTGCTGTATATTTTCTTTTTTCATAGCCTACATTCTATGTATGAAGGTAAAAATACCCCTAGGCACAAGCTTTATCCTTATTCACTTCTTAAAAAAAGTTGCAGCACCCAGTATAGAGTAGTAGTGAAAATATTTTGTCACAAGCCAGCACCATTTTTTTGCTATTGTTATTGCCGCCATTTTGCCTAATTAGCATATTTTATTGATTTCAATATTAAGAAGGTAAAAACCCTTGAAACATTTTCAATGCTTTGACAATAAATTATTGTCTTGGGAAATTGCTCCTTTTCTTTCTCTAACCTTCCACAACCCATGAAGGATAACACGGACTCAACTGTGTAACTTTTTTCACAGAAAGGAAGATATTGAGCCTATTTGGACATACTCTGATAACAGAGTATTTTTTCATACCAAGAGACTTTATTATATTCTTTTCTGTCTCTATTTGCAGTTGCCAACATTCAAAAGAACTGTTCTCAAAGTCCCTAACTTTGAAAAAGCATCTCTAAAAGCTTTTTTCACTTCCTTGTAGTTCCTTTTACAAAAGCTTCTTGATAGCATGTTAACTTCACCCCTAAAAAATCAAACAATGTTTGCAATTGGAAAATGACTGTCTAAAGAATTAGAAAAAAAAAGAATTATAAAATGCTTGTTGATAAATTGTTTATTTTAGCAACTTGTGTGATTCTTTCTTAGTTTAAATGTAGAGAATTCTTCAAAATGTATAGTGGCATGTATGGAAAACAGTAACCTATCAGAAAAATTTATAATCTTCTCAGGCATATCAGAGACTGTCAATCTTTGGCATTACAATGAGTAGCCAGCGAGTCCTAGCAAAGTTGGAGGAAGCAGGGGAAAATCATGACAGTCTTCTAAAAGATATGAAATGCGATGTTGAACAGCTGGCTATGGACTTACAAAATCATACCGCAAAGATGAATCTCCAGGCTTTGAAACTGCATAATGCCCCTCCTCAAATAGGAGGTTATCTGATATAAAGAACAATAGTTGTTTTAACAGGCTATTGATTATTGCTAGTAACAACAATACATTTGATTCCTACTAGTCCATGATTTACTTAACTCAAAACTTTGATAATTTGAGCAGCATATTTATATTAGCTTCTTTTTGCTTTCAGATTCTGTACAATATCTTCTATCATCCCAATTCTGGTCAAGAACCTGGTACAATGACATATAACATGAATCTTGTAAGAAATAACAATGCAAGAGGCAATGTTATGAGTAACTTCAATGCATGTTAAGAGTTTGTCAACTTCGAAACAAATGCATTGATGGTTGTACTTGCAATAAAGACCTTCGGCTTGAAGACTTTGGATGAAATCAAAGAAGCAGTAATCCCTCCAGGGATATGTACTGCATCAAAAGAAAAAAAAGCAAAATGGCTTTATGTGCGAAAAATGCTGATGGAACATCTTGTTCAACCTGACATCCAGCTGTCATTTGTCTGTAGCAACACAACTGTCTTTGATCAAGAAATCACTACAAAATGCAGATATTCAGGTTGCAGCAAAAGCTACAAATACCGAAAGATTAGAGATAACCATGAATTAAAGGTTCATGGAAAAATTTTTCAAGTAGGTACACAGTCAATGCAACATATGTCAAGAGGAGATGTATTAATAAAGACGATCAGTATTCATATGCAGTAGCAAGGTTAAACCTTGGTATGTTGCTAAATAACGTAGAAGATGCTGTGAAAGAAGGAGATGGTGAAAGAATAGTTCTGTGCTGGAGATTCTTTCTCCTTTATTTCCGTGCACATGGGCACCACAAGTATGCATTCGCTGCATTTCAATTAATATCCAAATTGACATCATTGCTTACCCCAGCCTATGCAGAACAACTTGTGTGGAACAGAACAATAAATAGGAAAGGTGGCAAGGGGAAAAACATTCCCTGTGATCTGCGCTTAGAGCAACTGAATTACTAAAGAGATGCTATATAATGTTGGTGTCAATTTAGATGAAAAAAAAATGCAAGAAGGGAATCCCATGCTATTGCATTTATAGAAAAAGTTTTGGAAAATATTGACAAAGACATTCTGCTTTCCATACCAAGTGGCCATCGCAAAATGAGAAGCAAAACAAAGGATTTTCAAACAATTGTGGATAACCTTGCGGCAAAAGAAATATTTCACATTAAGCCAGAAAGAGAGCATTCTCAGTTCAATGACTTTGATAGAAACCTTTTATCAAGCCTTAACATCACAGACTTTTCAAAATGGATCAAAGGACATTTGATGAAATTAGCAAAGAAATACCATTGAAAACTGATTTTTTCTTAGCAAAGAAAACATGCATTTTTGTTGCTATTGTAATTGCTAACCCCACAAAAACTTATATCTATAAAATATGTTGTAAAATAGAATATGCTCTATATCAATAAGCAGATGTTAAAAAATGAGAGAAGCTCTCCCTTTGCATCACCTTTTTTCTATTGTTATAGTCAACCCCACAGGATAAGACTACCATTGTAGAAAACAAACTTTTTTAAAAGAGCAACCCATAAAGCTGTGACTTGCCTAAAACTAAGAACATAATACTAAGAACTAAGGCAGGCTCAAATTTGACACTACTATGCACAGAAAATTATATTAAAAAATAAGTGACAGAATAAGAAACATGTTTGGCTGAACTTACATTGAAAAATAAGAAACACGAGGCTAAAACTGGAGCCAAGTATTATTATAAAAAAGCAGGTGTATTAGCTGTTGAAATTAGCAGCTGTAAATATTTGATTTGTTTTCCATGAGATATACAGTTCTTACAGGTCTTTAGTTCAGAAAATTTAATGTTTTCGACTGTAAATGTTATGTGGTTTTTTACCCTATATAAGGGATAATGTTAATATAACAACATTGCTTTGATAAAGTCATAGGAAATATTTAATAGTAACTAAGAATATTCAATTGTTTGGAGAAATATATTAAAATTCTGCTATTATAACAACTGAGAAACGTCGTGCTGTAAAAGTTTGTTAGTTGATACCATGATACAAATGTTTTTAGAATTAATAATGATTTATGTACCATTTTGGAATGCAATGTGCCTCATCCGCAATCATTAGAAGTGTTCGTGGTTGGTAGATAGCTGACCCAATCATTAGGCGCCATTCCTTGTTTGTCCAAGCTTCAGGAGTCCCATAAATAATCCGAAATTTACCCTCTGACACCTGTGTCTTGATCGAGTTAGGCCCATTTCCATCCAAGTCACAGTCGTTTAAACAACATGCTGGAATACTACATTTATTTAGATAGTCAGCTTGTGTTTTCATTATCGCAATCAACGGGGAGAAAACTATAACTATATCTTTCCCTTGAAGCCAGGAAAACGTGTCTTGCGAACACAACTGAGCTGCAATACATGGCGCTATTTGAAAGGGGAGAGATTTTCCATGCCCGGTTGGAAGCAGACCAAATGTATCTCTTTTTTCCAAGAAAATAGACTTTAAAATCTCGAGTTGCTGTGCAGTAACATTATTGTTATGGAGTGAAAAATTCTATTTTCACACTACACTTTCAAAATGACATCTTTTTCATACATGTAGATTTTCAACATGAACAAAGGTTGTAAACTTTGCCACTTTTACTCACCCGAAACCACCTTCTGTTCTAATCAAGATTGCAGCAGATGTTCTTGAGTCACAGGCCAAGTCACTTTAGCAACATGCGTATCAGGTAGCAATAGACATAGCCTACTGGGATCATAGGGAAAAAATGTACTTGCCATGCACGTGATGAATCACAGGGGTTACAGCAAATGTCAACACTGCTCACTGATATAAATCCCAATTTGGAAATGCATTTGCATACAAGTACATATTTTCACACACCACCAAAGAATAAAATACATAATTTAGATGCAATAAGCAGAAAAGGGCAAAAACACACCAACCTTTAGAAAGTTGAGGACATTTTGCAACCAAAGTTTGAAGAATCCAGGAAAATGTACATGTTTTCCCCATTAAGGATAGGAAATGATACATCCAAAAACTGTTTTTTAGGCAATGAAAATCAATTGAAATTGTCAAGAACTAGAGTGGCACAATCCTTGAACGAACATTGCCAGAAATCATAATGAACAAACGGTCATACATGTGACTTCATGATTGTTCATGTTCAAAAGTAATGGCAACTTCCCTTCTTTTTACATAAAAAGGCAATACAATCAAAAGAAATGATAATAACCAAGGAAAACCTTGATGTTTGGCAATTTAATTTGGCAATAGTTTCATTTTTTGTAGCAATATCTATATTTTTCTGTAGGTTACACTTTTTCTCGCAGCAATTCAACTCTTTCATATTCTTTTTCGGTCATGCATTTTTCCCCTATGCTCCTATTGGGTACATTACATTATGAAAATGAGGCTATTTTAAAATAGAGCCCTAAAATTATGTTGCCATATACAACTCCAAAAAAGGGTTATAGTAAAAAAAGTAGGCTGATTTGGATCTATTCACTACCTATTCACTACTATAGCTGACATTGATCTATTCACTACCCCTGACAAAGACTACATCTGGCTCTCTCTAATTTAGTTCTCAAAGATTTATGGCTTAATTTCTTTCAGGCTCTTTTGTGCGCCTGTTTTACATCTTTAGCATATGAGAATGCTCTGAATTCCTAAGAAAACTTCAAGCTCAGCTGATCTAGCAACATTGCTCCATCTACTCAAGATGATTGGATAAGCTAAAAATGTATTTACCATCACCTCTGCATCAATTCTACTTCCAGTATTGGCAGTTGTATACACAAAAAGTATTTCTGCAATGTTAAAAATCGTATAGGTGTCGTCATTTATTTTGAGTGTGTGACAATCATCATCAATATCAACCTTAGCTGTAAGTAACAAGGCCAATTATTGCTTCCTGTTGTCTTCAAGGCTAGAATTCTGGCCCCTTGTAGCCTTGCGGAGTCTTTGATAAAGGGTTCCACAAACATATCCACATAGGTAAGCCAAAAACAGAGTGCACTTGTAAACCGGAGTTGTCACTTGCAATACGGAGATAGACATAATCTGTCTGATATATTCACAGACAGAACCTCATAGACAGAATATGGGGTATTGGCCAATCAGGTTACAGTTTTTCATTATGGACATATAGCCCGCCACAGGGATCCGAATTACACATTAAAACCTTGTTTGGTTGTCAAATTATATTTACACAAGGACTATTACGAGCATCAATCCGCATGTGGTCTGAAGGAATTCAAAACTATGCAAGAAAGACAATAGACATGTACTTTGCTGCTAGCTCTGTGCTTTAATCATTGTTTCAAATTAGTACAAATATACAAAGTAAACCATTCTCTACTTTCATAATCGTTGACAATCGGATTCCAATGACAGCAAAAAGCCTACATGATAAAATACAAATCTAGTTACATAACAAATTCCAAAAAATCTTACGGTAAAACCGCTCGACAACTGGGCTCTACAAAAACGGACAGCCAAGCCATGAAAGTTTTTTTCAAAACAAACGTCTACCAGATTTACAATATTGAATTCTTTATCTCCAACTTATGTTGAAATTATAGCAAAAATAGAGGCTCGGGGACAGGATTTTTTGTAAGTAGCGAAATGATTAATTAAAGATATTATGTACTGTATAGGAAATAAGGAAACATAGTACACTTTTACAATTATTGGGGGTACATTTAATATTTTCTTTCTTTGAATACTCGTTTTATCCAGATTGTTTACATAACAGTCATACACTGGTACGCGTTCGTTAGAGAAGATTAAAGTTTCGAGGGCAGGCCAGAAAGGGATACGGCATTTACGATGAGAAACACTTTCAGGGGCCTGTTGTCTTCAATCTTAGTTAAAAGAGCCGACCATTTAATTTGGGCAGAAGTACTATATTGATGGGTGTAACCGTTACAGAAATTAAATGACAGCTTTTTTATATTTCTACTGAGAAAATTCACTAAAACTAACCTGTTAGTAAAGGTTCTGAGCAATTTAGAAATTTTAATAATCCCTACCGCTGACATAAATAATAGAACTACTATTTAATCTTGCTACTGTGTTATCACTTCAAGAAACTTTATGTTTCTGTGTCTTGTTGCAACTGGCAATTTTTTGCATAATTTTTTCACTCGCGATAGACATTGTGATGAAATAAATTTTGAGAAATCTAATCTTATTCTGTTAGGTACTAGGTTGAAAAACTCTAATCTTTTCTTCATTCTCGAAATTGATAAAACCATTTAAAGACAAAGATAATTTGTTAATCGGCTAATTTTTGGTCATTTGGTAGATAGAAACTTGTAGAAACCTATATTTAAGGGCTGAACTTTGCTGTAATGACCCTTTCCGTACATTTTTGTTGTAAATTTGAGTGGCCCTTGGGTTTGATGATTGTAAACGACAACTCAATCTAGAGAGAAATCATCCTTTTCACGAAGGATCTTCACCGCAATTTGATGGTCCTTTTCAAGTGATGCTCTGTCCACCCTCCACACTCCACATTTGACAAACTCTGTTTTTAGTGCAGAGCCCCACTTGAAAATTTGTTGTTTTTTGATTACGTCAGTTTTCTTTTTGTTAAAATCAAACATATTGTTGGGCCTTGCAGTGGCATATATAACGGCTACTTGGTCCTCGGCTACTTCAGGCCCACCAAGAACGACACGACCAAGGTAAAAGGTGTTTGTAAGGCAGGTGTACGCCACAAAGTCATCATGTTTCAGGATCATCTACGAAAGATAGAACAGTTGATTTTCTAAACGCTATGAGAGACGTAACTGGGGCGACTTACTTTCTAATATATGTTTATGCTGTAATTTTTGCAGTAAGAATTGGAAAAATGTACTTTATTTAGCTGTAGTTTGAATGTCAAGTACATTAGCATTTTATCTTTTGAAAATAAAAACTCATAGTTGTCTTGCATAAAACAATTTTTGAAGTCATCAGGAAGAAGATATTGCAAATTTGAAAGAAAGATAACGAAAAATCGTACTTTGTCTTTTGGTCATTTGAGGGTTCTGAGTTGCTTTCATAGTCAAATGACAGGGACCGTAGTAGCTCAAAACCTTGTGCAGCTGATTCTTCACACAAATCTCCTTCGGCTTCTGGCTCAGTGAATGAACTTTAAAGTTCTGCCGGTCCAGCTACGTAAGCCTCGAAGTTGTCATCTATCGCTGTCGTAGACACAGTAGCCAAAGATTTCTTTTTCTGAAATGCAAAATTCTATAATAAGTTTAAAAATTTAAAAACATAAGATATAAAACATGTGTTGATGGAACTAATTTCTTTATTCGGGAGATTGGTAGGAGGAGGATGCTGACAAATAAACAATTGATTAACAAAGGGCTGCAGCCCTGGAATAATGCTTACCCTGCTCGTCATCTCGCTTGCATCCGTTGGTGTTGAATTCTCTTCCAGGTTGTCAGTGAAAGGTAGGGCCTGAAAATCAAAACGTTCATATAGGAGATTACGGCAACCTATTCTAAATTTAGATATTAACTTGATGTGCACATTCAACATAAAAAGTAAAATTTGAACTGAAATTTTAAAGTAGAGTGTATGGATGTAATTGAAAGAGTTTTAGTATCATTTAGCAACAGTAGATCTTAATGATAATTGTTAGGACAGCTGCATTTTTGCATCTTCCGCCCCCCATACCCTTGCCCCTTCGCACAGCTTTTGCTATTTTGGTATATATACTTTACCAAGAATAGGCACTTTTTTATAAGACTAAAGTATATAAGAATATTGAGGCTCAAAATTGCTCAACTTTCATCAAGACTAAAATTTTTCCTTAATCTGAGTTTTCTCCCAAAGCATTTAATATCACTTGTTGAAAATTATAATGAAGCAACACATCAAAAAAGATCTAATATTTTTCTTTATCTTGAGACGAATTTACATAATATTGAGGCTCGACAAAAAATTAGGTATTCTTATAAAAAGTGTGTATAATGTTTGACTTGACCCTCTCCCGCCGACCAATTCTTTCACTAACAGTCTGATATCGAGAGTGAGAGTCGTTTGCCAAAATTTTGAAGAATTAAACTAGCAACGCACCATTAAAGCGCTTTTCGTTTATTTTCTTTTGCCCTCTTCTAGTTTTTTAGGCTCTAGAGTTGAATTATACATCTAAAAAATCAACATTTAACTTAATCAAAAGATATGAACTAGGAGGGATTTTGACAAGAGTTAAGTTTAATTTGCATCAACGTTTGTTCATCAGTTGGAATCGTATGGCTAGAAACGTAGAAATCATATAAATGGGTAGGGCACTCATCATCAGTCTTATCAAGGCTGGCAAAAGTGCCCTGTGACACAAAATATCATAAGTATCTTGTACTTCGTGCATCCCTTAGAACTGACAGTTGATTTAATTACAATCAACTTTGAAGCTTCAACATATTTGATAATGTATTACATCTTCGTTTTACACACATCAATTCAGCTCCCTCTCTCCCCCTATTGGTAGGTCAAGGTAAGATTATCGACTTGTTTCTAACCTCATTTGTCTCTAATAGCCTGCTGTTGAACAGGTTTGAACTGCAGTCTTCTGTCAAGCTGGAGAGCTGAGACTGGAGTTCCGCTATAATCTTGTCTTTGGCTTGTAAACGCCTTTCGACATTAATACTAAGAATCAAAACGCCTTTCAACATTTTACTTACTAAAATATAATGGAAATTTTAGGTTTCATCATATTCTACTAAAAATTATACAAATCAGACATTGAACAGGCCAGTAGCGGCGCCACAAATAGGGGGAGGGGGGTACTGGGGGACACGCCTCCCAGTTCTTGGCATGATGAATTTTGTATTTCGTCTAAATTCTCGAGGAAAGGTTAGGGAGGGCTCATATTTAGCAATTTACTTATTTTGTTGCAATCCTACGATTTTGAAGCTCTTATGTAACCAAAAGTTAGTAATAGGCATTCCTGCAGGTAAAATTTGCGTTCTTTTTGATAAAAGTACGTTTTGGGCTGTAAATAGGGCGTGGCCTAAATTTTTTGTTTGTTCCCCCAGAACCTTGTGGCTGGCGCTGCCACTGGAACAGGCAGCGTTTAGTCCAAAAAAGAGAGCATACCTCATCAAAATGAGTCCTTCTACTTTTGAGGGCATCATAAACATTTTTCACCTCTTCCTCCAAATTGAAAATAGTACGTTGATTCTACAGGAAAAAATACGAAACAATCATTTTAATTCACCACTCACAATCTCCAAGATACATATTGCTAGATCAAAGATCTTTGATCCAGTAGACCGGGCTACAGTGGCGGTAGGTACCACCTCAGGGCGGAGAAATTCAAATGGATATTTTCAGGTAGCTATGGGTCTGGTTACTTGGAAAAGTGATGGTGAACGGGAGATTCTTGGGGTTTAAGGGGTAAATACGGGGGTCAAAGTTCGTCATATAAGCATATTACCTCTGCGGAGGAGCCACTGTTTTGTTTACGACTTCAGAGCATGGCAGGTGCTTGTTATCATAAAAAAATGAACTAGAGGGAGTCTTTTAGAGCCTCTTCCTTAAATTCCGACATATTGCTACAGTAAGAGTAGTCACGTGACCAATTTTTACCCCTTACCATATTTGGAAGGTGAGCTTTTTTAACAGAATACCTTTGTTCTTTTTTTTACGACGTATTCTTTTGTTTGATACTCTTAAATGTTAAAAGATGCAAGTTAAGGCAAAGATACCTGCATTTGTCAATGTTTATCCATTGTAGGCTTCATTTTCACTTTCTTTATCATCTCCAAAGGTCACGTCTTCTTCAAGATCCAGGAACAAGTCAGTCAGTTCGTCTGGAAATGCTTGTCGTTGCCAGTCTATAGCTAGATTCCCTTTCCAGTCAAAAGTAGAAAGATTTATGGACCTTGATTTATTGTCAAATTTATGGACCTTTCACCCGATGACTTCCAAATCTTTGCAATGATGTTTGATCGCAATATGTGTAGCCTCAGTGATGATTGACATGGAGGCAAGAGTGAAATGTTTATGGCTTTGCCTTGCCTTACATACTTCTTGTCAAATAATTTTTTCCTCACATCATTGAAATTTGTTTGCCGGTATCCATATAAATGGCAAACATCTTCTTCAAGGTTGACAAATATTTGCTCATCAAGTTCCCATACCTGCCCAAGTAGCGAAAATGTGTTAACAAATCTGTTGTTCTTCTGGACCACCTCCCAACATTCTGATTTCCCTTTGCGGAAAAAAGATGACACATAGTCATTCCCCGTGAGTGCATGAAAGCCTATCAGGCACTTCTTCAAACCATCTTCCATCTCAATATCAGACAAAAGTAGTCCTTTTCTATTCAAACCAACTCCAAAATCGAGATATACTTGACTTTGCTCTTTACTGTGTTATAATAATTAATAAAATTACCAAGATGTCGATGTCTGAGGATGGAGAGCGTACAACAACTTTTTTCGATGGATGCCGAGTTAAAGCGTTTCTTTTTCCTTGTAAACTCTTTGTAGCAGAATTCATGGTATTAAAATTCATTAGCTATGAGATAAACCTCTTTAATTTCATAATAAATGTTCTGATCGATATTGGCTTCAGCAGCTTCTTTTTACGTTAGTTCGACCTGCTTCGTCGTGATCGTTATTGGTACATGATGTTTCTGTTGCCTCTTTACCCGGTACTTTTGGCAAAAATTACACAGCTGGGGATAAACATCTGGTCTCTGAGTAGCTGCAGTCTTTAGTCTTTGTGGACGCTGAATAGCTTCAGTGCTAGTTTCTGCGAGGAATTTCTCATGGGACAGGATCTTTGTAAATTTTTATAACAAGGTTCTAAGTGAACTCCGTGCTTTTTTGGATCAACCTCGTCAGGAATGGAGCTGCATTGTTCTTCGTGGAGATTTTTGCCACCAAGTCGTAAACGAGTAGCCTTTGCAGCATAAATTTTGTCTTTATTGATGTCAGACAAATCTTTAATAATACTGTACAGACAATCTTTGCTCGGGTAATGAACAATACAGCTTAGGCCTTGCATGTTTAAAAATATAAATAAAACACGACCTCCTCAATACTTTAAAGGTACACAGAGTATCCAATTTTCAGAGTGAAAATAACAACTTACATACTGAAAATGACGCTTAAAGCAAAACAATTCTTTCTTGGTAATGATGCAAACAGGTCTTTTTGTTCTGCTACGTATTTCCGTGATTTCTTGAGTTCATTGCGTTACATATTTGTGTTACTATTTGTACAAATATTTTCAAAGCGATGAATTGCGAAAAAAGTTGCCCAGCATCTGAAGGAGATGTGGAGTCATCACGAAATAACCAAATGCGCATGAAATCAAACGGACCTAATAAATTATCATGTCTTCGCAACCATTATTCTACATATAGTTAAAACCAGTCATAAACTCAAAGTTATTCAGGGTATCCATCAACAACAGCTCGGTTGTAAAATAATCTTGCTGATTTGTACATTATTGTAACATTTAAGAGTATTAAACAAAAACAATTTCAGGTATTCTGTTAGAAAAGGCTCACTTTCCAAATATGGTAAGGGGTAAAGATTGGTCACGTGACTACTCTTATTGTAGCAATATGTCGGGATTTAAAGAAGAGGCTCTAAAAGACTCCCTCTAGATGACTTTTTTATGACAACAAGCATTTGCCATGCTCTGAAGTCGTAAACAAAACCGTGGCTCCTTCGCAGAGGTAGTATGCTAATATGACGAACTTTAACCCCCATATTTACCCCTTAAACCCCAACAATTCCCCGTTCACCATCACTTTTCCAAGTAACCAGACCAATAGCTACCTGAAAATATCCATTTGAATTTCTCCGCCCTGAGGTGGCACCTACCGCCACTGTAGCCTGGTCTACAGGTCCAACCCAAATATACTACTCAAAATGGGAAGACTACAAAATAGGTATTTAATGCTTCCTTTCAGCATAATACTTAAACTTATTAGAATGCCAGTGAATGATCGAACAGTACAACAACACTGTCACGATTCTAGAACAGGAAAATTATTGCAAAACAGGACAATCAAGATGGTGGCTTATCAGAAAAATCAAAAAGCGCTGTTTGATGGCATCGCGGTCACTTTATCTATAATATGAAACCTTTGTCTAGATTGTATTGACATTCCTGTCTCGACGTTACTCATATTTTGAAGTCTTATGCTATCTTGAAATATATGAACAGATCACTCACTTTTCTTATCTCTTCTTCTGCGTTATTTAGCTCAGCCTTGATTGTCTTAATGTATCCTTTCAATCGACGGACCTAAAAGAACTGCCTTTTCATCAATTGGTACCAAAATTCTTCTGTTCTACTATTTTCTAAGAAATTGAATATATAATCAAGCCTATATTCCAATCACATTTAGAGTTTTTAAGAGTGTATAAATGACCAAATAAAGTTGAGGAAGAATTTATTATCACAACATACCTGATCATTTAGTTCAGAAAATTCGGTAGCTTTCCAGCGCTTTGAATTAAAAGTCAGGGCATCCATATCACCCTCGGCAGATAAAGATGTTGTCTAAATGTGAGGATAATTTTTAAGGATATCAGTAGTGAAAGGTTAAAGACATCGAGGGGCATTTTACTCTTGCAAATAGCAGAAGATTTTCGATTTACAAGATTTTCCCTAAAGGAGAAGGATTTCCGGGGATTTTTCAGATAAACAATTGGATTTCACAAAAGATGTACGAGATTTTCTTGGAGTTATTTGCACCTCAAAAGATATGATGTTGATTTCACAGAGTATTTAGGAAATTCTTGTCACTAACATGTATTTTTAAAAGAACTCTAAAGGCTGGTTTTCATATAAGTCCTTCGTTGTGATTCATCACAATTCACAGTCGACAATAAAGATTATTTCTGTGATATCAAAACTGGTCAAAGAAAACATCATAAATAATCATAATAGAACTTAATTCAACGTAACTCATTTGAAGAAAGCATGAATTTATCTGGATTGTAGGACCCAAACTAATCCGAGCTCATGAATATGTCAGAAATCAATGGTATAATCAAATATTTTTAGTAAATAAAAACTATTATTTAGCTTGTCAGCACATATCACAAAAGTGACTTCATTCAGGGAAACAGAACAAATTAACAACCAAGGAGCTGACAGTCTTTTCTGGGGGGAAAGTGGGGTGGGGGTTTATATGCTTAAAACCGAAAACAAGGCAATTCATTTTATTTTTTTACATACATTTTGAAACTTTTTTGGCTAAGCCTCTTCAGTAATCTCTGTTCTGCAGTCCCTGAATATATTGGAAGGGGCCAAGAGAGTGCGACCTAAAAAAACCTGCTGCACACCAACAATTGACCAATATTTTTAATGTATGAGCTAAAATTTGATCCAACACTATCTTATGAACATCTAACAGTTTAGATAAAATAATGAAATATTTGCAAAACCTACAGCTGTTGAGGGCTGTTCTGTTGCTACTCGTAGTCTCCGCTGCCTTTTTTCTGCATTTAGGTGCTTCACCTTGCCTCGCCATCCACAACTGCACTCAAAAGACGATACTGCTCTTCCTCTTTCTCTCCTTGGAGAAAAATCGAAAGTGGATAGGGAAATTTTTTGGGCAGACGTGCTCTTCTTCATTTCCCCACTCTGCAGCTGCTCGTCAATTTTCATTATTTGTGCGAAGCAACGCTGACTTACCGCAACCAACTTGCATATTTCTTTGTATTGAAAGTTCTGTAAAAAATCAAATTTTAGAATTAAAACTGGATGTTGAACTTAATAAAATAAAAATCTATATATCGATCTTCAAACTTCTAGATCAGAATATATCAGTATAGTGTTTTGTAAAAATAGTTCAAAATTACAAAGTTTATCTATTTTTCGATTAATATCCCTAAGATAAAGTTTTCTTCGAAACAGGGTGTCATTTTCGGTATTTTACAATTTTTACTTCTTTAGGCACGAAAAGGAAAAAACCCCTCTGAATAATGTACTCAACTTACCTCATTTTCCATGCCTGATTCTTGAACCGCCTTCTCCCTACTCGTCAGCAGGTCGGTTGCAGCCTCTACCAAGCTTACACCGCGAATTCTTGGATAAAGCTCTTTTAGAACATTTCGCGCTTGTACTATATGTTCTGAAATTGTAAACTTTCGTTTATTAGCAACACTGCTAACATGCGTATCTTTTTCACGGGGTTGAATTGGTATTTGTCCCGGACCAAAAACAGATGGATGCTGTAAGCGTGCTGACGCCCCTGGAAGTGTCTCGCTCGATTCAGCGTCTGCCCAGGTCAAAGAATGACACTGTGGAAGATATTCCAAAACTTCTGAAAAAGCGTCACAATCACTATCTTTTTCTTCCCTGCTATAAATCTGGGCAGACATGTTATAAATCTTACCACTTTCTAATAAAATTTTTTTATTTTGTGCCATTATATTTCCAAATACTTCTGGAGTAATTGCGTATACGTAAAGACACAAATGAAAGTTGAAGCATTTTTACCCACTTTTATTAGTTCTCTTTTTGCAAGGTGCATGTTCGAACACTGACAAGCATGACCTTTTTTGGCATTAAGTGAAAGTCGCGTCATTAGTAACATTGGGTAATTCGATGACTCGCATTCTTGACTCATGTTTATGACTAACATTGTTGGTTCTAATAATAGCGCAGGTTCACTTTAATCTATTTTTACATCATCCTACTGGTCCGCTTTCCCGGCTTGGTCATTTTTGTTTGTGCATCCTGTTGCGTCTACGTATATCATGGTGACATTGCTCAACCTAGGCAGTAACACCCCCCATTGATGTATTATCTTGAGAACTCGGCTATTCAATGACTCAGCTCATACCTGCATATACTGACATACTCCGCGCAGTGGAATTATTTGTTGTTCCGTTGAACTTTTTATATGCGCTAGGATCCTTCCGATAACTGATGGACCCTATGCCATAAATATAACTTGTGATCTTTTGGTACATAAAAGGGCAATACAATTGAATCTCGTTAACTAGCACTTTCATTAAGTTGAACTGATTTTTAGGTGTCTTATTATTTCCATATTATTCTGTCTGCAACAGATCGATTTACCCCCTGATGGCTTGCTTTGCGTATGAAATAAAAATTTGAAGCTGGCTGTATTATTCTCACTTAGAAATTTCCCGCTTCCCACAGACTGATTCTGTCCGCTATGGGCAGATTCTGTCTGCAACAGACCGATTTACCCCCTGATGGCTTGCTTTGCGTATGATATAAAAATTTGAAGCTGGCTGTATTATTCTCACTTAGAAATTTCCCGCTTCCCACAGACTGATTCTGTCCGCTATGGACAGATTCTGTCTGCAGTAGAATGGCTCAAACTTCTGCTCAATTCCTTTCATATCATATTCTCTATTAATTTATTAAAATGATGATAACAGTGTTTGACTACCCAGGAATGGGGATTTCTCATTCAAATTTCTGTCTAGGAGAAGAAAATTCTGTCCATATATGAACAGAATTCCCATTACCCAATCAACTGGCTTTCCCCAAAATGCACGGTTTGGCTCTTCTGATGAAAGATCTGCATTTCAGAACATCCAATAGGAACTAAATCGAAGAACGAATGGGTCTTTCTCGACCAGTCAATATGCAAGATGCAGGATTTGGGGCGAGATATGTTTTATATTTAGCGGGACTTCTTGATATGTGCACATTCGCAATGAAGCATAAAGTCAAAAGGCATTAAAAATTGATGACCTGCAACTTCATCTTCGAGATTGGGGAAAGGGGTATTCGGCCGCTTATTAATCACACCATTTCAAGTAAGACTATTCTACTGTAGTTTTGTAAAGTTTCAAACTATTTCGCCTTCTTTTTTCAAGATTTTTCTACCTTAGCAACAGTAAAAGACACCTTTTTCTAAATTTTAGTTCTAAACTGCCGCATGACATAATGTCACAAATAGTTAATTCCGAAGAAGAAAGCTTTGAGGAAGCTCTCTCTCAAGTAAGTAGACAGTATGGCGTTGCTATTTTTATTATTTCTATGTAACTCTCCATTAAGCCCCCGTCAACCAATTTCTGGTAGTTTTTGCAGTTACCCTGATCATATTTCGACCCTTCTCTTCTCTTTATTACATTCATGACTTTCATTTGAACGAATTTTTATCCTTTGATTTGCTTGGAATCAGCTGGCAGACTGATTTCACAAACACTGATAATTTCACACTTTAAGACTTCACACGACTCGCTCATGGAAGTAACATGCTTTGCAGGAGTGTAGGTTGTTCTAGACCAATCAGAGTGCAAGTAGTTACTTACAAAAATAGTATAATCACAGAACAGCTGAATTCATGTCAGCATTTGATCGTAAGTTTTCACGACCAGCAACTTTTTTTAAGACACCAATTGTCTTTTTTAGAACTTTTTAACATTATTTTATCATCTTTTTACATATTCGATTGAGAGGCGATTTTTAGGGCTTACTAAAAGAATACAAGATTATCATATTATTCTATTTTCTGCCCTATACCGCTTCATATTGCCAAAATGGGACTTATACCATATAATGCCACAAATATTTCTGGTAACATATCGATAGCTTCTCAATCGGCAAATTCGCTGCTTCCTCCAAACCCTGATAACGAGATAAATAGCAAAGTTTTAAGTCCCAAGGCTACTTCAAACACCCAGCTTTCTCAATGCCAAACCCCATGGAAGGCAGTAAAATATTAATTATAATGCATAACTTTTATTTTTGGATGATTCTCTATGCAGGCAGTCAATCATAGGCCAAAGCTCAGAAATGTGCTTATTGACTTAAACATAGAACAGACGGATGAACAGTGTTCCACAGGATCTAGCGTGAGTGATTTTATGTTTCCCATTCTTTTTCTCATGGCAAGTTAAAATTCAAGCAACAAAACGTTTTTAGGGGACTCTCCATTACAATCAGAAGACCCCCTTCCAAGAACAGGGTACGCCCCTTTTTTATAAATGGCACACCAAGTACTAACTTTTGGCCACATAAATGTGGTTTCAAAATAGTGAAAACACAACACAAATTATACTTTCTCCACATTTCTCATCAATTCAGACGATTTGAAAAAATCAATGCTGCCAGGAAATAGAGGGACGTGTCCACCACCAACTCCATTGTGTTACTCCATTGTGTTTCTTCATTGCTCTTAATTGCTCCATTTATTGTACTTTATATTTCAGGAAGATGAAACAATATACAAGGAATTCTACAATTCTGATTCCGAAAAAGAGAACAATGTCCCCTGTGAAAAGGTTTGAAAGCCTTTATACTTGTAGCTGGCCTTAATCTAGATGCAGCAATTTTGTGAAATTTCCCAGATGAAGCAGATTTTTTAACTTATGTACACACTGACTAAACTTAGAATGTTTTTTGAGTCAGGGATGTTTTGCTTTCAATAAAGAAATATATATGCATCAATCGGATAACTTAAATATAAACTTTTTCTAAAAACTAATAGAAAGCCTAAATTGATATAGAAAACTTAAGCCAACACCCTTTAATGTAGACAAAACCCAGAGAATCAAGGTATGAAAGGTGGACTTTAGATGTGAAAATTCAGGAGGACTACAGAGCTTTTCGAGTCAAAACTTCTTGTTGACGTGGCTGCTATCAAAAGCTGACTATTGAGCTAATGAGGTTACTGCGTCATCGATTCGCAACAAAGGGGGAAAAACAGCAGCATCAGTGTATCTTAGACGAAATAACGCAATCGCCTTTATTAGAGCCCAAATTGTATATAGACGGACAAAGGGTTAGCATTAGCACTTGGTGTCTATTTCATGGTTGCTCAACGACCAGGTAAGAAAAAGCCTAGTTTCTACGGAAATTATAATATTCTGATTTCTATATAATACAGTCTACTGTAATCATTATGGTGATCAATTATTGCTTTAAATTTTCTTGAAGGTTTTATGAAATATTACAACTTGCGAGAAAGTACGGATTCAATGCGAATGTTGCAGGATTAAGAGAAGATGTAAAAAATGTGTCTGCGAAAAGAATATGTGCAAGAAATTGGATGAATGCAATGTGCAGCATTGGCGAAATTCTCCCGGATGACGACAAAACAATACACTTGCCATGCTGTTTCTCTAGAAAGGAGCTGTATGCCACGTATTGATCAGACAATAAAGAAGGACAAGTCCTCAGATATACAGTTTTTCGGAAAATGTGGAAGAGGACTTAAGGCATGTGAACATTTCAAGGGTAAGAGTACATAAGATCTTCTGTTTATCGACGCTGCAACTCGTTTTTAAAGGCTAAATGGGTTTCTGGGTTTGAGAAATGTGGCTCATGATATGGCACAAGATTCTTTGGACTTTTTTGTAAGGAGTCTAACTTTTTGCCCCACCTCGATGTTCTTAAAAAGATTCCATATTGAGCCTGGATATATTCATAAAGTATTCACATATTTTTAAAAATGTAGTTTTTCGGAAACAAATTTCCAGGGCTGCAACCTGAGTCGATGTTTTCTACTAAACTCAGCGGCTGAATCTATTCTGTGCTGTTTAGCGCACTCGTTTTTAGCATCCAACCCTGCATCTATAGCCTTGTTATCAATGCGAATATTTTTAAGATTTTCTACTGTTGCTTCAATTAACTTCATCGCATCTAGGATGTTAAGCTCTTCTGCTTGGAGTTGCATCGTCAAAATCTTTCTTTTCTTCATAATTAATCTCATGAACATCAATGTAAAAAGAAAGTCAAATGACTGAAACTTTTTCTTTATGCCTTTACCCTTTCACTTTCACTTTCATTTCTGTGTTGTCGTCACTGACAACTTTATCAATTGCTTTGGGTATGCTTTGTAAACTTCGCCACACTGCTTCTATTGACTCTGAAGAGTAGACCCATCTCGTTTTAGACATGTTGCGGAGTTTCAAGGAACACTCATCAACTTCTTGAACTTCTTTATTGTAAATTTTGTTTCGTTTGGAGCTGGCACTTCAGAAAACATATATATCTTGAAGATATTTTTTGTGAAATCGTAGGTTTGGAATCAGGGATAATTCACATTAATTTCATTTGCTTCCAGACACTTGAGAATACATTCTACTGTCTTATCTCCATGTTTGTCATTGCACTCTTTCATTCCATGACTCTATCGCACGCAATTCCTTTTTCACCAATATATTTAGCAGCCACAACCATTTGATCCTTATTGCTAAGATCAGGTGTTGTATCGGCCGAAACCAACAACATTTTAGCACACTTAATCTCATCATTTCTAAGCTTCGGTCAGAGATTCATGAAGCTAGGTTCTTTTCGGTTCTTGCTGATGAGGCAGCAGATATTAGTAATATTGAACAGATGCCCTTGGCAAAGATATAGCCAATACAATTCTTCAGGCTGTTGAAGGTTTTGGTTTAGACTTGAACCTTTGTCGTGGCCAGGGGTCACCAGAGAGGTGCTTCCTGCTTCGCGTCGCAGCCACCTCATCGATGTTTGCCGGACAAGGTGGGTCGAGAGAATTGATGGGCTAGATGTATTTCTGGAGCTCTATGATGCCGTTGTAAGGTCTCTCGAAACTATCATGCTAAATTTAGACAAATCGTGGAATTCTGATTCGGTCCGTGACGCGAGTGGTTTGTTCTATTCAACAACATCTTTTCAGTTCATATTGGTACTTGTCGTTGTTTCACGCTGTCTTGAAATTACCAGGCCTCTCACTAAACAATTTCAAAAGGTCTCGTTTGATGTTGTTGCTGCAAAAGAGAAGATTTCGTTGACGTGTACTTCTCTACATCGCTTACGATCTGAAATTGATGATATTTATCTAGGCTGGTATGACGAGGCAGCATCTATTGCTGAATCAAACTCCATTTTTCCTGCGATGCCTCGCACTGTTCTAACGTAAGTTAACCGGTCTAATGCTCCTTCTGAATCAGTCTCTCAATATCATAAACGAGATGTCGCAATCCCTTTCTTGGATCACTTGTCAGGCCAAATGCAAGCTCGTTTCTCTGATAGAAACATGTCGGTTTTAGACGGATTTTACGGTATGCCGAATATGATTGCAGCTTCTCCTGAGTGGGAAAACAGATTCGACTCTTTTCTCGATCTTTATATCAGTGATCTTCCTGAGCCAAGATATATCAAGACCGAACTGATCATGTGGAAAGACCATTGGCAATCCTCAAAAAACATCCCATCAACATTATCTGCACTTCTTCCGAAAATTGACAAATTAACATTCCCAAATATATATGCTTGTTTCCAGATCCTAGCGACATTGCCAGTAACAACATGCACTTGCGCGAGGTCTATTTCTGTTCTTCGCAGGCTAAAGACATACCTTCGAAACACTATGTTGCAACAAGGATTAACTGGGCTAGCTCTGCTATGCGTTCATAGAGATAGAGGAGTCAGGATCAATACTGATGAGAT
Organism: Rhopilema esculentum; assembly: GCF_013076305.1. Next base: position 444,440 of record NW_027019597.1, read on the forward strand.
AATTGATTGTTTTGCAAGAAGGCATCCTAGACGGATGAAGTTGATTGACATATTAAACACAGATCCTGACTGTGAATAAGTACCAGCAAAGTACATAATGCAAGCTACTGGCTCTGACCTATCTAAGGCTGTTTCTGCTTTCAACATCAGTTGCTGTTTTCTTTACTTTGGCTTTAACTCACCTAACTGGTCTACATTAGTTTCTAGTTCAATTTTTGTGCTTTTGGGGCATTCAAAATCTGAATCGTTGCTGACCAGCCATATGGTCTGTGTTGTTTTTCATCGAGCTATTATGACTTCCATTCATCGTGGTGGTCTGCGTTTGTTGCTCAAATAAACATTTTAGTTGTTGTTGATTGAGATACCCTGATTATTACCCATCAAAGTCGTCTGCGCTTGTTGCTCATTTAAACATTTTAGTTGTCGTTGTTTGAGATACCCTGAATTTGACCCATCAAAGTGGCGTTCGTTCGTTGCTCATTAAACATTTAGGTTTCCATTGTTTCAGAAATCCTGAGTTTGACCCGTCAAAGTTGTATGCGATAGTTGCTCATTAAATCGTTAATAATTTGATGAAGATATTTTGTGTTTGATAAATTGGTTTTTATGATATCAGAATGTAAATGGATTTCTATGTAGTTTTCTTGGTAGTTATTGAGACTTCAACCGATCGAGTAAAATTTCTTAAGTAAGGCCATAGGGCGTTACCTGGCAACTGAAAAGGGTGTTACCTGGCAACTGAAAAGGGAGTGGCGTCTTGCCTCAACTGCAAAAAACTTAAGCACCCCTCAAAATTTGAGCTGGATCCGCCCCTGTATCCCCCCCTTTCCTTTTTCAAAAAAAATAATTTTTGCAAAATAAAATGTTTATATTTCACAAAATTTGAGACAAAAATCATATTATTGAATTTCTTCAATAAAGTTACCATTTTTAAGAAGTATATTTGGCATGCCATGTATATTTGACAAAGGAAAACAGTTGTTGGTTGATGGGTGTTAATATGCAGGGACATAGCTGTTGGGGGGTGTTTCATCCCCCCCCCCAATCCTGAAAAACAGCATTATGAGGGCAAAGCAGAAGGAATTAGTAGTTCTCGCAGGGCAACAGATATCAAAAATCAAGTTTCACAAAATATCTTAATTTATTCTACTTTCTTATCAAATCCAAAACATGTTAGTTTTCCGATTTGTTGTGGTATTGTCAAGTGAGTTTCTTATTTTTGTGCCCCTTATGCCATTCCATGTTCCGGTTTTTGTATTCCTGTGTCTACTTCTATGTGGTGTGTCATGTTGCCATTCAGACACAGCATGTTTGATTGCGATTTCCGATTAATAATTCAACAAGAAGCTTGCAGATTTTCAAAATCAGAAGTCAGAACAGAGACAAAGTTTACATTTATGAAGATATGAGACACTTATTTGCAGAGGAAAAATAAGATAGTACTTAATGAGCGGTGAGTTGTGATCTTTTATTTAATAATTATAAATACAAATCCGTATTATTCACGTTTTAAATTACTTTTTGGCCTACCTAGAGAGAGGGTGGGGATCCCATAGCCACCGTAGCAAAGCCAAAAGCTTAGCTTAGAAATGATAAACTCGCCACAGATGTTGATTAGCTCGTTTTGAGTAGTTTTAGATCTGTATGTCATGTTTTTGGGGGCATTCGTCATTTGCTCGTTAAATGCTTCATTGTTACCACAGCGGACAAGAACTTTCAACAATTCTTGCAAATTACCAGGATTATGTGAATTGTCATCGTAATGAGCAGAATCGTCCCTGTGACCCCGAAACGAAATATTTTGACGTCCAAAAAGCATAATACCTTCCACAATCGGAAATAGCTTGGCCCGATTCTTTCTTATTTGTTCATCAACTAAAGCATTGAGTTGTTGATCAATGGGCTTGCATTTTTGCTCCATAACGAGACGAAATTGAGTTGCTCTGAGTGTGGCAGAACGGTGAACATTTGATTTTGCAGCATGGTCACGGAACTTTTGCAAAGCTTTTGACCACGCAGTGAGTGGTGATGTAAATAAGTGGTCAAGCTTGTTTTCCCCATGCTGACTTTTCTCAGTAATGCCAAAAACTAAGCAGTTGATGCAAAAGGCACCATCAACATGTTTGGAGTAAGCAAGCCACGGAAACTCTGCAAGTTATTTGTGTTGAAACTTACGACGTGTAGAATTGACAGGAAATAGATAGCCAGGCTCAGGTTTCCAGTGATTTTGAAGGACATCATATTTCTGCTCATTATTCAAACTTTTACAATATTTGAAGCATTCACCAACATCAACTTGAAAAGGAACAGTAAAAGAGTTCAATGTTATTTGATCCTTCTCTGGGGGCGTGTCAAGAGAAGTTTGAGAAACAAAAGTGTCTGAGGACGAATACTCTTGCTGAGGTCTAACTAATTCTGAAGGGAAATCAGCTGATAGACCTTTTACTTTGAAGTTCTCCAGGGTTGACTGTTTTCTCCTTTTAAATGGAGGACCTGGGGCATCTTGAACTTTGCTGTTTGGTAGGCTGAGAGGTGGTATTGGAAGCACAGAAGCCTCTTTGCTTATTTCAGAGAAGCAATCTGGCATGGAAAAATCAACATTATGCAAATTCTTGGGGAGAAGTGGGACATAATGATTATAAGGTAGAGAATGTTTGCCTTTACCCAAAAAATTAGCTGGTGTAGTAGAGCAGCGAAGAATGTGAATTTTGTGATTCGATGCGAGAGCTGATGTGCGTGGAGAAATTGTGCAATTGAAAAAATATTCATACATGTTATTATCACCAATATCACTGCCATTTCCAACAGGGTAGTAACTTTCAATTGTCATACCCAGGACACTAGATAATGCAAGCATGCACAACATTGATGAAAATGTAAACGACTTTGCATTATGAATGGCTTCAGCCTGTACACATAGTTTTTTGTTGTTCTTTTCAAAGACTTTAAATGCAGTTTGGGACAACATGAGGGTAAAAAGTGTGTTTTCATCAAGAGGTTTTCCATCTCTTATTAAGCCAGAGGTCTGAGGGTGACTAGCGTAATAGCCTGAATGCAGAAGAAGTTCAATGGTGCTGAGGCATCTAAGGTGCAGTGACAAACATTCATCTCCAATTATGGATAACGAGCAAGAGTTATACAAGCAGTTTCCATTTGGTGTTGACCTGCGGATGAGATTGGGCAGCAAAAATGACTTTGTCAGAAAATCACATATTTAACTAAGTTTCCAATTCAATAAGTGACCATTGGTATACATCAAATGTAAATTTCCAAACATGAAGAAAAGACACATGAACTGGTCCAACCAACAAAATTTGTTTTGTTTGCAGCAAAATATTTTAATTTCATCAGCAAACAATAAACCAAGGAATAAAAGTTGACATCAAAGAAACGAGGTAAAAACAAAATTTCAATTCAATCTTGATTGAATTTTAAATCGAAACATTTGAGGGGTGCTAGAGCACCTGTAGCACTCCCCTAGATCCGCCCCTGGGAATAAATTGTTGTTGTGGAACAACATTAAGAAAGGGCGGTAAAAAAATACGCTTCTGTCCTTGAATGAAAGATAAATTAATATCATCAAAAACAACAACAACAAAACCAGTGTCATGAAAATTTCACAAACTACATTTTTTATTTTTTATTTTCTAACATGACAATCAAAAAAACAGTTTCGCTCTTTCACCAAACAGAGGTAAACGTTGCATTTGGAGCAATGTATACAAGAGTACCCCTTCGGACAATGTCCTTTTTTGCTTCTCACCAAACATTGGAAAGTGACCTGTCAAATCATGCCTTACATCACTTTGAGGGGTAGGTGTTGCTGCTGTGTATGCCCTAGCTTTCTTTCTTGGCTAGAATTTGCTGCTGATGGCCGTCCCCTTTTGCTCTGAGTGTTCAAACCTTCTGCTTTTCCAGCAAGGACTAAAGAGTGGGCAATTTTTAAATGAAATTGCAGCAGTGTCAACAGAACCTTCCTTTTTTCTCTTTTTTGATCACAATGTCTGCGATCGAGCAGCCAAGCATTCACAATGCATATACCAATAAGATAATACACAATGTGCATGTACCACTTGCGGGTTCCAAGCCTGATCCTGTATAATGCTAACAGCATATCACAAAGGTAAACTCCTCCCATATGTTTCTTATACTGAGCAACAATTTTTGGGCAAGGGACATCAATTTTTTCTTTTCTTGCTCTACTCCATCGCTTCACAGGATCTCCAAGCTCATTTCCTATGAATGATGAGATCAGGGTCACCACACCATTGTCCAACCAACGAACAAGGACTGTGTTTGAGTTGGCATCCACACAAGAATCGTATGCTCCGCGACTTTGTTTTTCCAGCTCTCTTTTGCTCTTTAGATTAGCTTGTGCACCAAGTAGCCTATTTGCACGTATTGTTCCAACAGCCCAGATTCCCTCTTTCTTTAAGTTATTTACCAGCTCAACACTGCTAAACAGATTGTCAAAATAGACTTTCTGGCCAACATTTCTTGGTAGGTGATCCACCAGTCGTTTCATAACGGAGCCAACTTTACCAAATTCTTGGTTATCTTCCCTGTGGAAACCTCAAGGTCATATATAATTCCACTTACCCCACACCTGGCCCAGACTTTGAAGCCCCACTTGTGAGGTTTTTTTGGTAAATATTATCGAAGAGCTGACATGCATTTTGTAGGAATCATTTGTTCATCAATAGAATGTGATTCTTCTGGGGGTATGTTTCTGCATTTGCTAAGAATTGAGTCGTACTTTGTATTAGCTATATATATGTCATCTCTATTTCCAGTTATTTGGCTATTATCATTAAAATGCAGGAATCTTTTCAAATTCTCAAATCTGGTCAGTCTGATTGTATCAGCAATGAGAGGAATTCGTGTTTCTGGTGACCAATACATTCTATATTGAGGGTAGTTTATTACTCCCATCATGATCAGAATTCCTAAAAACTGCTCAATTTCTTTTTCGTCTGTCTGGATCGATCTTCCTATACATTGAACAGAATATAAATTTGTCTGTTCAGCTACATGGCTCATCAACTTTCTTTCAAACAATGAATAGAAATACTCTACAGGAGATGGAATCTCATCTGGTGGAGTTGGAAAGGCAGCACCGCTAATTGATGAATCCACAGTAACTGGCTTCATATGCCTCCATCTGACGTTAGCTTTGCCATTGTCTTTTGCTTTCACTGTTTTTCTTGCAGCTTGTACATGTTCATCTTTAGAGGCACTAGAATCACTAGCAGGATCAAGACATTCCTCATCAATTTGAAATTGAGGATCCTGTTGAATGTCATCCTCATTGTCATTATCCAAATCATCATCTTCATTTTGTTCAGGGTCAGGTGTAAAGATGTGTTGCTTTTCAAGCTGCTTCTCCACACCTCGTCTTGTTAGACTATTTTTATAAAAACCTCTGGCTTCAAACGGCATTCGGCAGAGAATGAGTACAACAAACCATCAGCTCAGTTACAAGTAAGCAATTCAAAATATGAAAAACAGCACAAATATCACTGTAAAACCCCTAACAATCCAAAATTGGAGATAAATTACTTAGAAACACCAAATAATAGGCTCAAAACCCCTCTAGAATCTTTGTAAATCAATTTTGAAACGTGGGCCTAAATGATTTTCTTTGTCCATGTCTTCTTAATGTTGTTGCACAACAACATTTATGAAATGCACGCTTGTGAATTAGTCAGCCATACAGCAGGCAGTATCTGTGGAATACACAGGAATTTTATTTACTTGAAAATATACACTTACCTTCAAAATTTTACAACTTGAAATATAATGTTATGCGCTCTGCGAAAAACGTCAATCCGTTATCTTTGAAAATCAATTGCTTTTGACCACGTTGTAATTTCAGAATGAGAAAGAGGCTGTTGTATAAGCATTCTGTTTGAATAACTATGGACAACTTGACCCTGAAATTCGTGAATCCCACTCAGTGAATGTTTTCAAGAAACAACTTCTAGGACTCATTCGTCCACCCTCTAAATCAGTCTACGGATCCAAAACTTTTATCTGTTTTAACGCAGCTACGCGTTGGACTAAGTAAGCTAAATTACCACAAATTTAAACATAATTTTAGGGATACTTTTAATCCCCTGTGCCTGATAAATGATGGTATTGAGGATACGGAGCACTTTTTGCTGCTCTGCAGTGCCTATGACATACACAGACGTGATCTTCTCGACAGCTTTAATACAACATTGCGTCCTCATGGCCTATCTAACCCTCCAAACAAAGAACTATTGCAAATACTCCTTTATGGCCATGAAAAGTTACCTTTTGATTCAAATACAAACATTCTTGATGCAACATTAAAATACATTCAGGCCTCAGAACGGTTCCAATAAGTTATCAACTTTCTCGTGAAAATCTCTCTCATGTAAATTATTTTCTCTTCTGTCTAAATTTCATTCCTTTTACGATTGGAGTGGTGTCACTCATCATGTCTGGGCACAAATCTGTTTGATTAACAAGAAACATAGGTAGACTTGATATCTTTTTTTAAAAATAGCTTTTGTGAGTATTTGTCATATCTGCAACGCTATTGGAACGATGGGCGACGCCACTCCAATCACTTTTGTAGCTTATTATTGTAAAATTTGTATCTCTATGTTAAGTGTAAGTCTTAGGGTTGTTATGCATTTCCATGCTTCCTAGGCTTTTGTATTGTAATTGCTGTCGTTGTAAATTTTTATGTGAATATAAAAAAAAAACAATGGACACAATTTCGAAGACAAAAGCTATTGTTTAAGGAACCAATTGGAGCAGTTGATTTTGTTGTTCCACAGCAACGTTAAGAAATAAAGGGTTAATATTTATTTACAATGGACGTTAAATCCCTTTAAACATGCATTCCTTATGCTGATGGATTAGAAGCACTGAAGTTTTTTCTCGATCAAGGCCCTAAACAAAGCCCACCTACCAACGCTCTCTTTGTCTAGCCAAGCTTATGTTAACTACAAATGCATTTTTGTTTAATGGTGATTTTTACCTTCAAACAACTGGTGTTTCTATGGGAAGTTAACTTGGTCCTAGCTATGCATGCCTAGCTATGGTTATCAGAAATACTTGATCTACAGTTCATATCATGGTCCTTTCTCTTACCTAATCAGGAGATACATTGATGACATTGTCGGAGCTACATCATTACCACTTCCATCTCTACAAAATTTCATCAACTAAACTAACAATTTCCATCCAGCGCTTCAATTCACACACACCATCTCCAAATACAATTTACCCTTTCTTGACATCCTGCTCACCATCCAAAGCAACTCTACAACTACTTTTATCTTCTATAAGGAAACAGATCCGCACAGCTTTCTTGACTACTTTTCATCCCATTCTCAAAAATGCTGAAAATTCCATTCCATACTCCCAGCTATGTTGTCTCTGTCACATCTACTCCAGCAACGATGATTTTCAAGAAAAAGCAAAAGAAATGACATCCTTTTTCCATCACAATCAATACCCTGAAAAAAATAACTATGTCTGCTATCATTAAAGTCAACAACATCACTCAGGATGAAGCCCTTAAATCAGTCAAGAGACCAAATGCTGATAACAACCCACTCATCAAACAAATTAAAGAAATTATATACAACAACCTCTCTATTTGTTGGGAATCCGCCATTTTGCATATAGCACATGTATTTTTACAATTAGTTCATTGATTTCGTCGGGTTCTTTGTTAGTCATGCAAGTATTTTCTTCTTGTTGTTTTCGAGTAGCATTTGCGTAAAAACCTCACCTTAAGCAAATAGGTCACAGGTTATAGGAAATAGTTATACCACGCCCACTTATTAAGTTATTATGCTTATCCAGAAGAAACACCTGACTAAGATATATGCAAGTTGATTTGTCACAGACCATCACTGCCTACCTTAAAGCGGCCATTTGCCCAGAAGCTGACAGCAGTAAAATAGTCATCTGGTGTTCCTCTCTCTAAGTGCTTGCCCTATTTAAAGCAACAAGTGGCATACGATTCCCCTGCTTATTTTATCATTAAGCAAATTTCGGCGGGAAAAAGTTGCAAATTTTGCTGACGTCATAGAAAACTTAGTTAGAAATGTTTAAATTAAAAGAAGATATTTTGGTTTTTAAAATGTAGACCATGCCTAAGGAAGAAAAATTTTCAAATGAGAGGCAAGTCGCTATAAAATATTTATGGGAAAGTGGTCTTATTTTTTCAAAAAAATGTTGACCAAAATAAATGCAGCCACACAACAGCGGCAGGAAATTAAAAAAGGTTCCTTGAGAGTGTTACATTAGTAAAGAAACCAAGAAGTGGGCGACCAAAAATAAATTGATGTTAGAGAGAATGAATTTGTCGGTTTTATTTCACAGCGTTCACACCTAGGGGAAGTAAAGGAAATGAGACTCGATATTGGGAAAGGTTTTGCAGCTCAAAATCTGTCTACAAAAAATATAATGAGTGTTTTGAACAAATACAAAAGAAAAATATACCGAAGTAAAGGGAAACCGTTTTTACAAAGATTTATTTCTAAACAAAAGAAATTAAAGCTTTGACACAGTCTGAGTAAAGTCCAATTTTTGACATCACTTAAAAAGTTTGACTTCACAGGAAAAAGGTTACAAACCATGATCCAAATGGTGGTCCAAAAACCAGAGAATCATTAATTCTAAGAGGTTTCCAGGCCTAATACGAAATTCCACAAGAATACGTTTCCCAAATATTTGGGTCCTTCTCAAGGTGACTTTTTGCGATTTCAAAAGTTTGTTGCTACCCGTCAATATATTGAAATTTGAGACTGTTAAAAGACGTTTGCAACAGTTATCTTTAAAAAAATGCTTTAAATATATTGAAGTTTTGATTGGTAGATGTTTTGTTTTCGACCAATTGCCATTCGCCAATTAAAAGCAAAATTAATTTCATTCGCCATTCATTCGCCATTTCTCCTCCTTCGAGGTGGTGAAATACTTTTGATACACTAGTGTAGATGGCAAAAGCTTAATCTGTTGTTTACATGCTCTTAGAAAAAGCCAACCACATAGAAAAAGTTATCAAATTTGTAGAACAATTTGCACACGATACAATAATCTGGAATATCTTGCTTATTGTTGTCTAGTATTCAAAGACTGATTTGTTCATCTGAACCTTCACAAAAATACTTTCTTTCGTTTACTTTAAGATTTCAAATTTTTGAAAGATTTTCTTTAGCTAACCTTTATGTCTAATATCATATAAGCAGATGAAGGTGTAGTATGCTAATTGGTCCCTGATAACACTAGTGAGGTGGTATGCGTTTCAATAACCTTCATGAAATGGTAGTAAATGTTAGAGTGACCAAGTGGTAATTGTAGGACTGTACATCAAAGCTTTAAGAGAAAGTTAAAGATGCTTATATAGTCTTTTATCGCCATTTTCTTTAATCATGCCAATTCATAGTGAATTACATGGGCTGTGCAGTATTCTATAATGCTGCTACTGGCATGCTAGGGGGCTAAGGCCCTTTTGAAGCATGCATGCATTGGATGGGAATGATATTCTATCCCATGTTAAAAGGACCAGCCCCTCAGCGAAAGACTTTCTGAAATGATATCATTTTAGCCTCTAGAATAAAATCAATGCATATAATTAAAGGTGAGTCACAATTTTAATATAAGAAGGTAGAATTTTTGCATCCTTGCCTTCCAACTAAGAGACGAGGTAGGTAAAGTCTTCAGATGTGTATATAAACCGAATACTTTCCAAGTAAGGCATTCTATCTTCAACATTCAGTACATAGGTTTACAAGTAGATTTTAAAGAGCAAAATTTATAATTCTGTCCTGTTTAAGAGGTAGTATTGTTAAAAATATCTAAGTTTCAACTTGGCTGTTCTCTACATTGACATTCTGGTTTTTGGTTTTTCATAAATTCTCTATTGATGCTGAGTGAAGGATTATATTTTGCGAAGAATACACATTTTGACATCTTGTAAGAATCCTACACACTAACCTTAAACAAAACAACCATTAGACAGGTCATTTATTGGAAAAATCAGACCTTTCTCTTGCCAAGGTTTTCTTTTCAGGTTCCCTGCCAAGAAACATGTTGGAATAGATTGATATTGGGGATGTCAAAATTTGCTGAAAATTTCAGAATGGCAGAATGTCTCAAATTGGCGGATTTTTTACAATTTTTTGGCTTTACTGTATCAATATAGTCTTCTAAGACGAGCATTTCTTGGAACCAAAGTGACCTACTATGTCAAAGGTTTGTTTGTTGTCATGACTGATCATCAAAAATTCAAAATCATGTCTTTAAAGTGGTAGAATTAAAAAATTCAACAATTTTGGCACTTTGCACAATTTTGGCACAAACAAAGTAACTGTAGTTATAAACGTTAAAGTTAAACAGTTGGGTATAAAAGTTAAACAAACGTAAAGACAGAGTCCCATGTGTAAGGGTAGGGCTCTGTAGAGAAATCTAATTTCACATTATGAAATGGCAAAAAATCATACCATCCGAAGTTGATTATTTGGAATTTTGAAGGTTCTATTATGGTCCAACTCCATCATAAATTTCAATACTGAAAACTAAAAGTCGTTCTCACTTCCATCTGAGTCAGCATCAAAGTCATAGTCACTATCATCTCTGCTTTCTGCTTCACTGTTTTCACTTCAATCAACAATATCTGCTCCATTATCACTACTATCAGTGTCAGACTGGTTGTTATTTGTGAAAACTGGCTGCACGTATATTTTGTTTTGATCGCTGAATAACTTACCTTTATTCTAATAACATTTAATCATTGACCTTTTGTTACCTGAAGTTATGTTAACTAATTATTCGATGACTTTTACAAACTTTTATCCATGTATCCATTAGGCCCAAATAACAAGGAACTGTGATTTAGCCTTGTTTTCGGAATTAAGAACTCGGTAGAAAATTGTGGAAGATTCTATAATGACGTAATGTGATGCAATGTGATCGAAATAGAAATAAACTTGTGTGTTAGTTTTCGAATATTCCTTGATAAATAAGAAAAACATAAATACGGATAGTTTATGCTTAGAGTGAAGGAGTAGAGAAGAGTAGAACAAAGAGTAAGAGTAAATGGAGGTAGTTATCTGTGGCAAAGAAACTGGACCATAGGCGAGCAAACGTGTGCTTTTTTGGTGTCAAATGGAGATCAAAAGGGCATAGGAATAATTCTAAAGGAAACATAAGTTGCCCACATCAAAAGTGGCGACCCTGCCAGGGCATTTCAAGTAGGAAGGAGAAATTCAATCGACAATGATGGCATCTCAAGAAAAGTTCGAAAAATTGAAAAAGATCTTAGCTTTCAAACTGAGGAATTCTGAAGAGATCTTGGAGCACGGTGAAAAAGAAGACATTCAAATGGAATATGAGAAAATTTGTGAATCAATACAAAAATTGGAAATTGAGAGAGAAGAAGTAATGAATGCAATGCTGGACAATGAAACGACCTTGGAAGATTTTCAGAAACTGGGGAAGATTACAAACAGACGAATTACGAAAGAATTACGAAAAAAGCCAAGGAGGAACTAAAGGTTAAAAGAGAGAGGCGGATACGGTATCAAACTCAGTATCAAAAGAAATTAACAGAAGGAAAAATGCTACGGAAAAAGCAACCAAAGGAAGAATGGCTCAAAAGGAAGCTCAAAATTGAGAATGAACATGCCAAGCGAAAGTTTGAGACTCTTTAAAACCATACAATCACTCCATTTAAAGGTGAATACAATGATTGGATGAGATTTTGGAATCAATTCATGGTAGAAGTTGATGAATCAGGAATTTCTGAAATCAGTTAATCTAACTACTTGTTGGAACTTGTCAAAGAAAAACCACGAGATGATATCCTCGGGTTAATTCATACTATGTGTAGTAGGAATATTCTCCTTTTCAGTATAAGCCTCGTTATCGTATTTATGACGCACTTAACTTTATGATATATAATGCTGCACGTAGACAGTTAGAGGACTTTTGATTTCGATGATGAAGCTGAAAATATAAACGAAATTCGTTTCTCTTTGTCTCACTTCTTCGATAAAGATCCCGCAACAAAAATTGGTGTTGGACCCGGTTCTCCATTTATGCATAAATAACCGTCTGTCATGTCCACTATCGAAGAAGTTGTTGGTCTTGTTGGTGGTCTTGCCGAAGTGGTGAAATCCCAACAACATACCACAAAAGAAATCACTGCCGAAACGCAACAACAGTTACAAAGCCTCTCGCAAGCTGTTACTGACCTGTCTCTCTCCATTAGTCTGCAAAATTCAAGCAGCCCTACACTACGTCTCCCAAAATCGATTCTACCGGAGTTTACAGGCAGGGAACCTCTAGATCGTTTCATAGAGCAGCTCACACACATCCTTTCCTCCTCTGGTGTCTCTCCAAAATTTTGGTTGACTTATTTAAAGCAACAATGTCAAAAAGACACCAGAGCCTTCGACATCGTCTGCATATTCGAGTCCGAAAAAGCTATTCAATTTTCTTCTACACGGACTTCAGACGAATTCATGACTCTTTACGATCAATGTTTGGCCACTCTTACAGCCCACCGTGATTTACCCAAAGAACAACGTATCCAAGAACTTCTTGCCACGTACTACGCCATGCACCAGAATCCTGGCGAGTCTGTTTCCGATTTCGCACACCGTTTTCTGGAAACCCAGCACTCCCTCGAAAGGCTCATTCCTGGTATCCATCGTTCTTCAAGCCCACACACTGGTGACATGGAACTCATTCATGTCTTCATTATGAAACTTTCTCCTATTTTATCCAAGGGACTTCTCAGTCGTGATTCTCCTTTTTCCAATCTGACTGCTGCCATCGAAGCTGCAAAACGATATGAGTCAGTTCAGCATGTCCTTTCCCCTTGAGACACGCCCACTCCATGGAAGCCGGAATCTCTCCTTGCCGCTATTACGCAATCAGCTTCTCCAGTCCAGCAAAACTTAAATTCTGGACACTCAGGTACAAAAATTTGCTGGTACTTTAATAAATTTCATAAAGCTCATTATGAATTACCTAATAACCGATGTAAGTTTGGCTTTATTCATACATGCGTGCAATGTTCCAAGTCTAATTATAAGAAATTCTTACATAATTTTCATGATTCCACACGTAACAAGCCTTCTCGTGGCCAGAATCACTTACAGCCATGAGACACCTTTAAACGTAATTCACATGATACTCGTACTTCTCCTCCTGAGTCTCGCTATTCTGTATCACCTCGAATTCATAGCAATTATGCACATATTAACACAGATCGTGATGCCTTTATCATTGATACAGTAAAGAACGTATTTAATGAATCTCTTGCATCTTTAAAACAGGATCTCTCTGCTAGTATTGCACAGGAGGTAGAAAAACATCTCCCCTTTTCAACGTCCACCCACCTCCCCGATGCTACGCCGCAAGATCTACTTTATGGTATGCCTGCCGTATCCACCCTTTACCAATAATCTTACATTTTCGGCCCTTCCTCTTGTTGATAAACAGATATTGTGGACTAAGGTTACTTCTGCAGGGGTTTCTCTTCCCTTGCCTTTGGATAGTTGCTGCTCGGTGTCCCTAGTAAGTCAAAAACATGCTGCCCACGTAGCCCGTCAGCATCCCAATCTCAAATTCACTAAACTTGAGCAGCACGTCCCTGTTTCGGTAGCTGGGCCTACCTCCAATTTACATGCTGTAATAATGGAAGTCCCTATTGTATGGGAAAATGGTCGCTCAGTTACATTTACAATGCTTGCTGTTCCTAATTTGACATGGCTTATTTTGTTCGGGCAGAATCATTTACGCAAGACAGATGCTCGAATTTATAGCAAAGATCTCAAGGTGTACTTTGCTGATTCTGCCATGAACTTCGAAATTTCATGTTACGATTCCAATCCGTTATCGGTATTTCCTAGTATGCAATGTCAAGGTAGTATACCCCCTGCTTCTAGCGCAAATATTACATGCTTAGCAACGCCACTACCTAAATCTTCCGGGGGTACCCAACAGGTTTTGCTCCGTAAGGGGTTACATTTTTTGACAGTCAGCTTAATCTTAGCTATTTCATTTATGTGTTCTCTCTTTTCCTCAGGATCCCAATGCCTAGCAAGTCAGCAATTTTCCCCAGGCTTGCAAACCCTAAGAGGTCCAATTAGCCGTCCCATCCCTCTGAGTTTGGTTGCAGGTAGTGCTCCTCGGGATAAATTGGCTAATGACGTCATATCAGCGCCTATGCACGTTTCTACTGCTAACGTTTATGTTCACAGCCATGCTGACTTGATTAATCAACTAGGTACACATGACTATACATTGTCATTTACCCATGCCATCAGTCATGCCATTCAAACCATTTGTATTCATTTGTATGCAACACTGCCATGCGTCAAGCACATACTAATTTCTCTCAAAATAAACCCCATTTTTCTGTGAGCGTGCACAAAGACTCTACTGTACTACAGAAAAATTCTCCAGACGTTTCTAAACTAGATTCTTCTCTTTTGACGTCATACATAAAAGACCGACTCTAGAATACCCCGAGTTGCTTATGCGCACCTCCAACTTATGTAAAGATTCGAAGATTTTGTGCCCATACCTCCACAAACCAGGTCGCTTACATTTAGGCACTTACATACTATATTTAAATCCGGAAATTTTTTGTAATTGTTAAAAAAAATGTAATCTTTCGCTTTCATCTTTTTCGATAAGGAGGAGTAGACTGTAGTAGGAATATTCTCCTTTACAGTATAAGCCTTGTATCGTACTTATGACGCACTTAACTTTATGATATATAATGATGCACGTAGACAGTTAGAGGACTTTTGATTTCGATGATGAAGCAGAAAACATAAACGAAGTTCGTTTCTCTTCGTCTCACTTCTTCGATAAAGATCCTACTACACATAAGGGGGGGAGGGGGGGGGGTACAATGAAGCAATAGAATACTGGAGGATACGTTCTGAAAGGATGTACAGGTTCATAAAGCCCTTATAAAAGAGTTGGAAAATTTACCTTATGTAAAAAATATTTGCAAGCTGAGAGATATTCACAAATTATACAACCAACTTTCACGAGTCAGAAGGACCTTGGTGACAACTTGGAAAACTAAAATCTGCTGAAATTATAGTCTGATGGCAAATCTTGGACCAGCGACAGAGGTTATTACACAAAAAGTTGACGAGTGGGAAAATTGGGGATTGGAAGAAATAGCGGAGAATCTGAGGAAGTTTGTGGAAAGAAATCCAATAGTAAGAAAGGAAATACTGAAACAAGTCGGGAATGGAGAAGTCAAGACAATCTAATGTGGATTCATCCAACACAATGACAAAAGAGGAAACAAAGTGCATATGTAAACTGCGGCATGCAAATACTCAGCACAATGAAAAAAACAGCACAAAAATATCAGTACCAGACAAATGAAAAACTTTAGCAAAGCTGAATTTCTTGAAGATTTGCAAAAAATAGATTGGTAAGGCATAGTCTCACATACTGATGATGTTAACAGCATAGTGGAACAATGGACATCTTTGTTTTCCCTTGTACTTGAGAAACATGCTCCCTTACGCAGTAGGCGAGTTTCAGAAGGATTCTGTCCATGGATAACCAAAGAGTTCAAACTTATATGTGCATCAAGGGACAAACTGAGAAAGCTATTAAGTCTAAATCTGAAGTGTTATTTGATGCGTATAAACAAATGCGTATAAAGTAAATAAGGTCAATATTGATCTGAAGCGCGATTATTTCTTGAACAAAATTGCTTCTGACGAAGGTGACCTTAAAAGTACGTGGAAAACTATCAATTTGGTATTAAACAAAAAGTCAAAGACCACACAGATTACAACTCTAGATGTTGATGGGGAAAAAAAATTTCAATCACAAAGCTATTGCAGAAAATATGAACACCTATTTTTGTAATGTCGGTGAAGACCTTAGTAACAAAATTCCTGCCACACAAAACCCTCTGCCACCATTACCCTTGCTGCATATACTGTAACACTTGATACTACAATATCACGAATGGATCTGGAAATTGTGAACCAATGGATCGTTTCTTATACACCTTCAAGTTCAACAATAGCCTTTATTTTAACAAAACATACCAAATATAAATCGCTATAAACCAAGCTGCAACAAGTTATAAATTTACACCCTACAAGTCTTCTCGCTATACTAGACAATAAACTGTCACGTTAGTGTTTATAGCTGTTTATAGCAAAAAAAAATTTTGGCAAGTTTTAAATCTCATCATAATTACTTTTCATTTATTTATGCTAAACCTTAAATAGATATAACACGTCCAAAATAATAGTTTTCTTTAAAATGATTTTTATATAAACTGTTACTCAAGCAGCATCTTTGGCAGATGAGGTGTGGCAGCATACAAATCGATGATGGCACCATAGTCTATGGACTGTAAAATATCACTTTCGACATTGATTGTTATCAGAGAGAAAAGGCAGTCTTGTCCCACCATCATCTTGACCGTAGCCGATTTTTTTAAAATCCACAGCTTTGAAAAACTTTTTTGTAGTTTGTTGAACCTATTGGCAGAGTGACGAGAACCTTGTAAAGAAGGACCAGATGTGGAAAGGCACTTTGCAGGTTGTACTTATCATCAACTGAAGAACTGAATGGAAGTTTTCTCTTTTTCCTGCAGCCAGCAGAGGGTTGCTCTTTTCTCTAACTTTCCTAAATTTACGGTAATTATTGACAAAAGAGCTGTACCCATCTCTTAATTTTTCATCATCCAGGCCGTAATTCTTCGCAACTTTTTGAATGACACTGCACACAACTGCCTTTAAATTGTTTTTTTTAAAAGATTCAGGGTTGAGCAAGGCAAAATCTGTCAAAATTGCCTTATGAGACGTGAATCTTGTATTCATTGAGCTGATAGATGTATCTACTTTCACGATGATATACGGATTCCCCATTTCCCTCTAATTCATCCATGCAATTTTCCACTGGCATCTGTTTCTTTCTGCGTATTCGTCGCTCGACAAAATTTTCCTCTTCTAAGTCATGCCGAAAACAATAACTTTAATATCATTTCGAAATGAACTGAGTTGAATTTTAACTGTCGGAAATGGGAGTTTATAAAATAACTGAGACCAGAGCGTTAATTTTCTTTACAAATTTCAGCAATACAATGATTCGGGTATATACCCTGATGAAAATAAGTAAGAAGGGTTCAGTATTACCTATTTCACAACAGGTTTAAACAAATATGCGACCTTTTGGACAGGATCGATGAAAACCTTACATTTTGTCTAATATTTCAAATTTACCGATAAATGTTGGATTTTCCGACTATCCGACAAAATTTTTGCCGACAAAATATATAGATGTCTTCCTTCGGCAAGCAGGAAGTTACTTTGATTGAAAATTTGGACAACTAATTCTGAGCCAAGAATAGTTGGCAAATGCTATTTTGAATACAAGAATTGTTCAGACAAGATTTATTGGTCAGCATTTTTACATTGACAAAGGAACTGAAAAGAGACATGGCTACAATTTGGGAATTGAAGATCCGGTAGCCACAGTGATCTATGGTTCATCAACATCTAATCAGGTAGGTCAGGTAAAAATTTGAACTTAAATTTTCCTTCAGTTTTGCTGATTTAGCTGATTTAAATCAGTAAACTCCAAGTTAGAAAACTTGCATTCATTTGCAAACTCGCAACTTTTTCAAGCTTGCTGCTCTCAGTTAAATGAAAGTGCTCTCATGTGAGAACAAAAGGTCTATTGTTTACTTTTTGCGACTCTTACCAACTCTTGGAACTTTTTCAACTCTATTTGCAGCTCACACTTGCACCCTTCAGTTTTTTTCAATTGCTTTAATGCCTTTGCCATTTTGTGCACACTTTCATGCTTCCAGGTCTGACCAATGGTTTAACTAGGTAGCAAGTAAATGGTTGTAAACTTTCAACCTCTAATTTACATCAACTGATTAACATTTTTGTAGATTCGAGGGTCGTGGCATTAGTTACATGAACGTCTTGGACCCTACCTCAGAGAGCAGCTTCAATATCTGAAAGAACATAAGTTTTACAATCCACAAAATGAAATTGATAGGTTTCTATTCATTTCTTATAATTTTTTGTTCTAACCTCCAAACTAGGAACATCCAGTAACATTGTATTCATAATGTTGGCCAACATGGCTTGGTTTGCATTTAGAGAAGCCAATTCTTTGAAATCAAGAATAAAAACAAAGATCCATATGATCTTTGATAGCCTCAAAGTTGTTTAGACTCCTTTTACATTTTCCATGCCAATATTGTTTTTCTTACTAATTGTGCTACAGTATTCTACGTATTTGCAGGAAGCTGCTTTTATATGTGTATATACCAGTGCTGTAGAAGGAACAGGACACATTCAGAGAAAACATCTCGAATAAGCATGGAATTAGAAACCAAAGAGAAATAAATTTGCCATCTTGAGTTCCAAATCATATGTATAGCTCCCCTGAAGAGTATGGATTGGATAAATGTGGTTTGTCAATCAACACCGTTCTTTCAAATTTGATTATTCAGATTGCACTATTTTCTCTGGCAATCAAGTAATCTGATGTGAGGCATGATTTCTTAGGTCAAGTATTGCTTCATTCCTTCACTCCATTCCTTCAGATTTCCTTCCTTGTTGACTCATTTTATGTATAATCCCGAATGTATCCCAAAATCACTTCCAAACCCCCAATTAAATTTTAAATCCCAAAGGCTTTCAAATAATCCCAAATTTTCTCAAATCTGGGATTGAAATATCCCATATGGCAACCCTGATTGCAATTTTTCTCAAGTTTCAAGAAAAGGAGGGGGCTTCTCTAGGTGTGATCAGATACTTGGATTCCACATAGAAAATTTCTTTTTAGCGCAACTCTGCAAGATATTTTCTGATTACCACATTACAGAGCTTTCAAATTGAAATTATCAAATATATCGTAGCCTGAGTTTCGATTCAGTAAAGTGAATTTCGATTTTTTTTATCAAACTATCTAGTATGACTTGATGGTGAATCGTTGCTAACATATACAAATGTCCAATACACAAAAATTTATTTTATATGACTCAACACAACTCATTTAAAACAGGTTATTAAGCAAAAAAATACATTAATCTAAATCTTACTTATCAATTTCAAATTTCTGAAATAGGACTAGATGTCTCTGTGGTGATCGGGTACGACCATACCGAGGTGGTAACATTTACCACAACCACAGTAGCAATAAAGGATTTCAACATGCTACTATTCATTTCAAATGGGAGTAAAGACTTGGTATGCTTGGAGTAGATGTCTCTGTGGTGGTCGGGTAGGACCATACCGAGGTGGTAACATTTACCACAACCACAGTAGCAATAAAGGATTTTAACATGCTACTATTCATTTCAAATGGGGGTAAAGACTTGGTATGCTTGGAGTAGATGTCTCTGTGGTGGTCGGGTACAACCATACCGAGGTGGTAACATTTACCACAACCACAGTAGCAATAAAGGATTTCAACATCCTACTATTCATTTCAAATGGGGGTAAAGACTTGGTATGCCTTGAGTAGTTACTATAGCTCGTTGATATAACTGTTACTATAACAAAAACAAACATTTTTCCACAAATAATCTCGCTACATTCTCTATGGACAACGATATTGTGGCGTCTGATACAAGGAAACATGCACATGTCGAAATACAAAGTTTACAGTAATTAATTGGGGCCTCAAATAGGGCCCCTGAAACAGATTAGGCATCCCTCCCCCCCCTTGTTCCAAACTTTCAACAGCCCTGTCCTCCATCCATTCTATACATACAAACCCATTCCCAGATTAGGTACCCTCTCTCTTCCTCTACCCAACCCATTTGGCACGCCCTTCCCATAGCCACATTCAACCCCTCCAACTCTAACTTTATGCTGTTATGCACAGGTGATACTTTTAACCCTTCCCATTTCTCCCAGCCCTTTATTCCCAGAGCCACACCGTACCATGTTTATCCTCTTTACCCACTCAATTAAAATGCCTCCGTACACTCTACAGTCCTACTTTAGTAAGCACTCTGTGTTGATTGCTACTTTTTGTTGATCTTTATAATATATATATTTTTTATTTGTTTTTCCTGACCTTTGCAACCGTGATCCTGGACGCAGGATTGCGAGGGGCGCCTACGAGAAATGGACATACCAAATTAAAGCCCCGAAATGTCCCTCTTGGGTTTCTGGCTGATGAGTTGCTTTTTTATCATTTTCTGCCCACTTACAAGCTAATTGCTCAAAACATACAAGGGCACACACAACCACCCCCCTTCTGAGTTTGAGGCTGTGACAAGGTGGTAGTGACTACTCCTTATCTCCTTTTTTCTCATTTTTCTATTTTGGATTTTATACTTTTATTCACATATTGGTTTTTTAGTTTTTACCTTCTATGCCTATAAAACATGTCTATGTGGTGGTCGGGTACAACCATACCGAGGTGGTAACATTTACCACAACCACAGTAGCAATAAAGGATTTCAACATCCTATTATTCATTTCAAATGGGGGTAAAGACTTGGTATGCTTGGAGTAGATGTCTCTGTGGTGGTCGGGTACGACCATACCGAGGTGGTAACATTTACCACAACCACAGTAGCAGTAAAGGATTTCAACATGCTACTATTCATTTCAAATGGGGTAAATACTTGGTATGCTTATCAATTTCAAATTTCTGAAATAGGAGTAGTTGTCTCTTTGGTGGTCAGGTACGACCATAACGTGGTATATGAACATAATTACAAATTTTGTAACTCTCAAGTTGGTCAGATGACAGAACTATTAACACAGACAGAGCAAAACCAATCATTTTCACCAACATCTTCATGGATTCCAGCACATCTCCTGATAAAAGATAATAGATTAATGTATTATTAGAAAACAATTTGTTGTCTGAAATGTTATAAAATTTTGGTAATGTTGCATACCAGAGTACTTTTTGGAACACCTAGTAGAACAACTGAGTGCCTAGTTTCAAATTATGGAATCAGCTTCACGTCTTTCTTTTCAAATGATATAGCCTGATTAAAATTTTGTTTCAGTTCCTGAACCTTTAAGACTAACTTGACTTTTTCACCTTCGCCTGGAGAGGATTTTTCAGGAAATAACTATAAAGACTTACCAGTGATACCATTGCTCACAATAAACACAGGCAATCATGTTTTCATAAACAGAAATTTTGCAAGTAACACACATCCAGTCATCCTTCAGGTCATCAACTGAGAAATTCAAGAGAATCAAAATGCATTACATGTAGCTAGAAGCTAGCACCTCTAGCCCAGTTACAAAAATAACATTTTACAACTTCAGTATTGGACAACTTCAGTACATACTGTTTAACTGTGTTGCCAAAAAGGGTTGTGTGGGTTTTTTGATATTAGCTTTTCATTGTAGTTAGAGGAAGTAGCCACATCTGTCACTTTATGGACGCAAATCAAATAAAATATCAATTTGTGTAAGCCTTCCATCATTATCTTTTCTATGCAAGATATTATACATAAAAAGTGGCTGCTTTCTGCATTTATACCAATTATCTTGATAACAGAAGTTCCCAAAGTAGTATTTAGATGTTAATTTCAAGGAAAATATATACCTACAAATAAATGAACAACTTGTTTTTACCGTGCATTGAGGGGCAACAGAGTGAACAAGAGGATATAGGAGTATCTGTTTCTCATAAGAAATATTGCAAGCAAATTATGCCTAACAACATACACATAAGCATGCTTGAGCCAATCATATATTGTATCATAATCATATTTGTATTATATGCAAGCATCATACCCATGCTAGAAACTATATTGACAGTTTCTTCAGTAACAAATGGATACATCAAGGAGATATCATGATTCAAGATTTCAGCAGGGAGAGTTTCATCCTCTTCAAGTATGAAATCGGACACTGTCAATTTTCTGCCTCTAGAATAGGATGACATCAACTTCTCATTTGAGACACCAAAAAGATTGAAGACTTCCCTCACTCCTGTACAAAAACAAGGAACAATGTTATCTTTCTAATTTAACTATCAATATTGAAGTGTGATTTGTTGCCTTCAAATTTCCTCGCTATTAGGTATATGTTTTGTCAGTTACCAATTGGCAATATGTTTGATAATAGCGATGACCATTAACTCAAGCTTGAGAAAGAGATATTTCATGTTGCAACAAATCACTTAACAGTATGATTGATGTCCTACTTTCTAATTTTAATGTATCTAAAAGAAATTGTAAATTATCTTTAATGAGCAGAAATTTTTATTTTAGAATTTGTCTGAACCTGAAAAATTTGTTAGTTTTTTCTTCTATTGAAATTGAGAAATGACTTCTCTTGTTTCCATTCTAATGTACTGAAATATGTTGCCACAAAGGTCCAACCTGAAATACGCACAACCTCACCTTTTGAAATCTTGCATTTGGTATCATAAAATATTTCTCGCAGGTATGTTAGGGCCACCTCTCTGTTGACCTTTGATGCTGATCATCTCTTCTGTGAATGTTGCATTTATTTTCTCCATGACTTTCCTATCTTGTTTTGCAAACCGTATTCTTTTGGTCATTTTCTTCTTCTTTCTAGTGGAGAAAAATCTTTGAACTGCAATTTTTTTATTTGGCGGCTCTTTGCCCTTTAGTGAAATTTTTGTTGCCTTTCTTTTGACGAGTGACTGGAACGTGCTGAGAGCAGCTGTAAGGTGGGCACTTAATTGTTTAATTGCTTCTACATCCTCTCGTGTGCTTCTGTCCAGTGCTTGCTGCATTAGCTTCAGTTTTCCATTTGTATTAGTCTTCACTCTTTCAAAATCTGCTTCTTGGCTACTTCTTGCAATCATCTTTACAGCATTTTGAAGTTCTGTAGAGGCATATGATTCATTTTGGCCATTCTCAAATTCACAGTTGCTTGATACCATATCATTGCTACTTTTTTCTTGTAGGTACCTATGGAGAAGATATATTTTCTTGCAGAGATGACACGTTATCAGGGAATCAGGACAGTTACACACGAACATGTGGCAGCAAATTTTACATTCGTGGCACCGTAGCATGCATTCCTGAACATCGCACTCTTCGTCTATCTTTTCTACGCTGTACTTCTCGGCACCTTCAGAAGATTGTATTTTCCAAACTGTGCTTGACTCTGTCGATGATATTCTATTGAAGGACAGTTCGAGGCTCTGTCTGCCATGAATCATGTTAATGCGTTTGCTTGACTTTCCTTTGGCGAGCTTTATAATACGTTCAAAGCATTTGTCTCGGCTATACTTGAGAAGGTGAAACAGGCAGTTGTCTAGTCGACGATTGGATTTGCCGCGTAGGTATTTGTATTTGAATACCCTATGAAACGCTTCAACGAACATGTTGGTATTTATACCCTCTCGTAGCCTGTAGCAGTATCCCCATTTGCTTGTTTTGCTTGCCCAGTAACTATTGAAATATTCGTAAAAGCTACGTGTTTCCTGCGAGGATGCAAGTCCAGTAACAAGTGTGCTCAAACGATCTTGAAATGTTGCCTTGTCAGTTTCTTCCAAGACAGTTCTCATCATTGTGTACACATCTGCCTGTTTCCCGACGTTCCTTATCTTTTGACGTATTGCCTCTTGCCAAGCTTTATCTACATTCCATGTGCAAAGGAGCTTCTTTGCTTGGTGTTGTGTCCGCCATTTTTGGGTTGTTGTTGTTGGAAGAGGAGGAGGAAGGCAGAAGGAGGGACTGCAGAGACTGACTGAGACTGTTTGCTTTGCAACTGTTATAATGTGATACTTGTTGTGTTATTTACATATATACATCAACAGCAAAAGGATGATGTCTGGTTTTCTTGTCTCGGAGACTTTATACTTGGCATACATTCACAGCTACAAAGGCGTCATAAAACTGTGTCACAATATCTGACATCAACCAAGCCGGAGATATAGAGCCAACATTATCTTTCACCTTTGAAAAAAATATTTTCATTATGTTGTAATCCTCGTGGTTAGATATACACCATGCTATTGGCACACCTCCAAATTCATCAACTATTAACACGGTTGTTAAGAAGAAGTCATAAGCATTTGTTCCGTGAGTTGAGTCGCAACAAACTCCTTTGTGACCAAACTGCTTTGCAAGGTGCTTCTGCTCTTCTGTCTGTAAGATGACGATAAAGTCATTCTTCGATAGTGACAATGATATATCAGGGCATTCTTCTCCTTGCAATTTATAAAACAGGACTGGGTTTGAGTCACTTGTTTCCCATTCCTTTATCCATGCAAATACGCTTTGCTGATCGTTGTCATGATCGTTGTTAATATGTTCCTGGATTCAACAAGGTGATGGCGCGATAGGGATGCACCAAGACTATTTTGAATATCATCCAAAATCCGCTCTTTTGATACCCACGCTGTAGCTTTGCTGCAATTTCCTGTCGCCTGGCTTTTGAAAGCCAAATGTGCTGCAATTCTTTTTGATGCCCATAGTGTGTATAACATACTTCAACAATGATAGTCGAATCTGCGTTTTTTGTAACTTTCATTGTTGAAGTGCAATTTGTTTCTATCTTGCAGGTTCCTAAAGAGGAAAAAAGCATTCTTTTTGCGTCAATTCTATTGAATTGGTGCATGCATGCCTAGTCTAAATTGTTAGACCCAATTATTTAAACCGAAAACATCCTTAATCGATCTCATACACCTATCATCATAAATCAATCTCATACTAAACTAGGTTATAAAGATTTGCGTTGATCTATCCAAAATATCGAATTTATTATATTGGTGAGAAGTCAGTCTGGTTTAGAAGCAGCCTGAGTTAATTATTTGCTAGCCTCAAAATACTCCGATAGGTTTGAATTGCTTTACAACACCCCATCTCACTCCTCGGGCAGAAATTCACTGAACAATGCTTCCTGAAATATTTTCTGAAATATATTAATTCATGATAAATGCGAAAGCAAGATATTTGATCATCCTTTTAATTGAATTCTAAGTGATGCTAGGTCATTTAGATTGAATTAAATTTAAAGTTAAAATCAATGAATTTAAGTTATGCTGGGTCAGCAAGAAATGGCATACGTAGTGTCATGGGGCCGGAATATGTTTCTTGGCCATAGGTTACTGCTGATGGCATTAAGTCGTTTAGGGAATGCTTTATGAAAAGGAAGATACCTTGGAACTTCTGTCACCTTTTGCTTTTTCTGGCTGGAATGTAAGATCCACTACGGTTACATTGCAAATAGGTAAATGTAGAGCCTTCTTTTGTTTTAGATCCCCCTATGGATGAGAACGAGCACGACTCTTGCTCCTCGACGTTGTTTTTCCATTCCTCGAAATCTACAAAGAAGGTAAATATAATCAAATATATCAATATAAATTTTGTTGTTTCTGTATACGTTTTCTTCAATCATATACATGTTAAGAGTGTTACAAAATGTGAATACTACAACATACTGTTTTAAATGACAAACGGGTTGCTTTAAACTGCTTCTGTCGTTAGGCAAAGGAGATACTGTTACCAAAAAAGTCACTTGAAGACACATCTAACTAATATATATTCTTCATGAGACTTAGATATCATTCAGGCAGCGTCAAGAACTCTGCTTTAAGTTAGAATTGAGGATAAGGATAAAACCATTAAAATAATTTTGGAGATTACGTTCGTTATTGCTAAAGGAGAGGCTTTTGGTTCTGAAAACTTGATTGTGCACTCTTGTCAAATGCTTTCGGAGGTCTAAAATACGTCTGCAACGATAATTGCATGATAGACAACAACAGTTACCATCTTGTGCATTTCCAAGTGTCATATTCGAATTTGGATGGACTTTTAAAATGTGTCGGCTAAGGTTTGATCCTTTCTGCATGTATGTTTTTTGGCTGGCAAATCTTGATTATTTGAAACCTTGTTTTGCAAACTGTTTAGGATCCCTCTTTTCCGTGGATTTTTCTCTTTCTTTTGCATTTTCAAACACTTTAACATCAATTATTTCTGATTTAATGTTTGCTTGCTTGATTTCTAGGATATTTGCTCTTCGCACTATGTCTTCATCTTTGTCAGAATCAGCGTTGGATGGGTGATTCAGATTTGCCTCTAAAGTGTCAACTTGGGGAACGAGAAGGCTGATATCAATCAAATCTGATCCAATCCATGACCTTCTTGGCTGCTGGATATATAGCTTTGGGACGTGTTGCAAATGTCTATGGTGGACAGTTGTAATGTATCAAAAAAATGGCTGAGAAAGAGTTGCTATTGCGGCTACAACTATGGCGGCAACACCACAAACTTGGGCACATGTCTGAAAAGGAAAGTATGTCGCACAAGTAAATTTGTTGCACAGGTGACTGCCAGATGGAGTCTGAGTGAAGTCATGGGCTCCGATGACTGTAAATCCTACCATATCGTATTCATACATTCCTTTGTATACCACATTTTCTCGTTGATACATTTTTTCAGGCGGAGGCCAACAGAGTGAGTCACAGTATGTGATACGCTTATTAGATGGATCAACGTAGATAGTAGCCCAATGATTTCCTTGTTTTCCATCACTCCCAAGAAATACTTTTCCGTTGGCTTCTCTGCCAACATTAACAATGCAGACAATGGATGCCAGGAGTGGTCTGTTACCGGAAAATCTCTTTGCAATAAGGCTTTCAGGATTGCTCATGGCATAGTTCAAATATATGCAGTATACAGAGACCTGTTGCCTATTCAGCTGATTTACTGTCCAAAGTACATGATCGCAAGATATACATCTGTCACAGCAGAGGAAAGCAAGTTCTTTTGGATTCATCCTATGTTCAGAGAGCGTTAATCCACAGGGATGTGAAAGTAAAAGCGATTTAAAACTGTTTATACTTGCAGTAGGCAGTTGTTTCGTAACGGACTTGGGTGTTAAGAATGGCTCTGCAAACCAGTCCAATTCTTTCTCGACGCTTGCTTTGATGCTTCTGGCTCTATCTAAGAGCAGTGCATTATTAATTGCCCAGAGACCATACCGATCTTGTGAAGTTTCAATGTAGTGAAAACCTTTTGCGAGCTCGCAGTACGGCAGTAATTGTAGATTCCAATTCTGTAGAATGTGGTATGGTGGAATAGTCTGACTGGAAAAGACATCGCATTCTCGTTGCTCAGATTTAAAATGGACCAGCTTGAAGATTCTTGGCACTTTCTGTCTTGGAATTCCGCATTCATAGGCGTCTTTTCGGCAATAATTCTGTATAATAATTCTTAAATTGTCTCCAATTCTGACGTGCGACTCCATCCTGAAAAAGTGTCAGGTTTATAATAATTGTCCTTAAAATCCTAAGAATGTCTTCAAGGTGTTATTTTTATCTATCTGTTTCAATGATACCTTGCCGATAATTTTATCATCTGAATCACCAGTTAAATTCGATTGTAAAAGGGTATAAAGGGGGCCGATTATAGGTTTACGTCCCGATCCTATCTGGTGTACGGATTTTGCAATGGTTTTTCCACAAAAAGCAGTTTCACAACACTTTTTGCAGATTTTTACACGGTTTTGCAGTGTTTGGACCCCCCATATTTCGGGTTCTCGAGCACCGGCTATCTACAATAGGCCCCCAGAAAATTTTTAAACTACAAGTATATGCCATTTTTTCTGTTCGAAATATCTTTATTCTAATCATTTATCTAAAACAGGGAAGGGGAACCTTTTTAACCTGGGGTCAAAGCAGTGGCGGATTACCTATGGGGCCTGTGGGGCCCTCAGCCCAGAAACTAACCGGCCTTGACTTCTGAGGCTACTAATTTTTTCTGGTATTTCAGTCAAAGGCCGAGTTCTTTATGGGAACTATTACACACGTCATGTGGGGTTATACATACGCCCCAACCTTAGCTTATTTAAAATCGGCAGTTTTTTAAATAAATTCCCGTGAAATATTGGAATTTAGTCAATTAGCCAAAGTAATTCCCAATAAATTTGCAAAAATATTCGACAAAAATGAGTGCTTGCAAAAATTAATTCCCTTTCATCTTTACATCTATAATATAACAAATATGAAATTATTTATTTTATCTTTCTGTATTGAATAAAGAATCATATGGAAAGACTTTTTCCATACAAATCAACTTTCTTTGAAAATGTGAAAACATAAGCTATACTATTAAAATTGAAAAACATTTGAATGCATTAGTTTAAGGTTTCAAATTGAACTTGAATGTTCTCTGTTGCAACTCCTACATGCAGGTTGAAATTTTTGCAGCGGCGAGAGGTCCTTCAGTGTTTTGAAAGGCATAATTGCAATCAACTATTATAGGTCAGACTCGATGTAATGGATATGCTTTCGATGGATAGAATTATTTCTGGATTTGACAAGTCGAAAAAAGTTGACATTAGGCATGTTATTGCGCAAAAAGGCATGTTTGACATTTTTTTATTACATTTTATCTTAATTTGTAATTGTCAGTAATGAATACGATCAAGCTTTGGCTGGAAATACTCAAACAAGGCACGAAGAGAAGAAAAATTTTGAAAGCCGGTATAAAATCTGACAGCAGCATCATCTTTTTCCAGTTTATCGATTGAGAAGAGAGAGCTTTTCAGCTGAGAAATTTGTTGTTCCAAGTCACCAATTTGTTTGGATAGTTTGTCAACTTGCAAAGAGAGTTCCTTGGTCTTTGTTGAAAGATGGTCATGCTGGTTACAAATATTAAAAAGATCGTTCTCGTGAGGTGTATAAGAAGAGTATTCATGGTCGCACTCCTTGTTTTGGTCAAAGGAAGAAGGAATGTAAATTGGAGAACTGACAAAAGAAAATTGTTGTTGGCGAATCATCAGTTGATAATTGTAGCGAGGATTCCATTACATTAGAAGCCAAGGGAGAAACATCATCATCGAAGATTGCTGATGCAGAGGAAGAAAACGTACGTTCAGCTGGGACTTTGCGGGATACTCTTGGCAACCGATCTACGCTACTGAACAGATTCAAAGAAGGGACAGCTCCAGTTTTCAGACACCACTGATTTGGATACCTGCTGATGTCCGCATCAGTAAAATGGTCTTCACAAAGGAATGTAGACAGTGTAACATTAAAACCGTCACGTCCATCTGCACGTTTGATGAGGTTAAACCAAGGAAGCTTCTCGGGGTTCTTTTGTGGGAATCTGAAGAAATGTAGGCCGGATGGCAATCCATCAGTTTTGTAAAAGGTGTTATAACACCCATAAGCCGCGCATTGCCTACCGAGTGATCTTTTCTTCGTCTTTGAAACACCTTCTACCATTTCAACGTCTTTATTCTCCATTTCCAAAAACTTTCCAAAAAGTCTTGGTTTAAACGCAAAAGAATAGTAGATATTTTACGTAGAAGCGCTGTACAAGATTTATGCCAAACAACAACTGTCTCGATTTCATTAAACACCCTCGTTGTCAAGCGGCCAAAAAAGGGATTGTGAAAAGGGTCTATTGGGCCCTAAAATGTATTAGGTTTGGGTCTGGGCCAAATTTACAACATTTCGTACCATGGAAGAGCGTGTCGGGCCAAAAACAGCAGAAATTGAAAGCATTTTTCAATGAAAATCTATCAAGAGCATATCAATGCAGAACTGCAACTTTCCCGGTTCACCGGCTATTTCGCCAGATAAGATGATTCCGTTCTATTTCCCGATTTGAACAAACTTTAACTAGAATTCAAGGTTACATAATTTTTCCCCATATGTGGTACAATTTAGATCTGCACTGTACCAGCAATGGAGTGCGTTAATTCTTCTAGTGCGTAACTTTAGTAAGCTTGTCAAAATGTGGTTAGAGCCACTAAAGAAAGCATCTACATACATGATTTTTTTAGAAATTTATAACTGGTAAACTTCACTTGCGATTGAAGCTGCTTCAAAATTCAAAATAAAAATAAGAACACGGGCCTCGAAATTGGTAAAAAGTTAGGAACAAATAAAGAACAAGCTAAGACTGAGCTATTGTAAAATGCGGATTTTTAGCCATGTATTAGTGCTTTTCGGTGAATATTCAAACTTTGCCGCAAATGAAGGTTGTTTCACTCACTTTGCTAGCAAATGAGGCATGTACACCTCCCTAGAGCGAAAAAGCTAGCAATAGCCCTGCTTACACCCTATTAATTTAAGGACAAATTAAGAACAATCCAGCCTCAGAGTTTCAAAATGATTTTCAAAATAAAACGATATATTCGATTCAGCCTGAATCTAAATTTACTGGTTCTTTTAAGAAAAAGTAGAGTGTACTTACTGTAAAAGCGAAGCCTGCCATCTTTAATGCAAATTTACCGAAGTTTTCATTGATTTCTTATTGACAAAAATTTGATTGAATAATTCCTTTTGGATAGGTTACAAGAAACACGATTTATTGCTAATGAAAACAAATCTGGTTTCTGTTTAAGGATCCAAAATTGTTCTTATCTTCTTTGATAACTGTATTTCACAAGCAAGTAGGGCATGACACGTAAAACGCAGCGGAATCTCTAAACAACGTTTCTAAAGAGGTATATATAGGCAAAGGTTATGTAGAAGGAAGTACACGCGGGGGCTATGTCAGCTGTTTCCCCTATGATATGAAATCATGACATAGCAGAAATGGTACCTGAAAGGGGCATGAGGTAATCTTATTTCTCTCAGATTACCATTACCTCAGCAAATTGTATGCAGGGTTAATCCTTAGACAAAAGATAGGCATGCTGTGTCACGCACAGTTGCGAACGTAATGCGGGGTGAAGAATCCCTCGAAAGATGATAGAAATTACGTAATATGCGTGATGCAGCGTTTGGAAAAGGCCCTAAGAGAACTACCGTAATCTGTCACCTTCAAATAAGCCCTCCCCTCGAATAAGCCCCCATCCTTAAGTAATTTTTGTGAATAAGTCTCCATCCTCGATTATGCCCCATGGGCTGAGGTATCCCCTCAGCAGCATTAGGTTTATCCCAATTAATCTGCCTTTTTAAGCATAATGACCAGCCTCAAATAGTGGAAGAAAATTGACGCTGGTAATATTTTAGGCTGCTTCTAAAAAAAGGTTCCACTTTTGAATTAGCCTTTCCCAGTTTGACAATTACTCGTTAGGGTCCTTGGTTATGATATGAGGGGGCGTTCACACCAAATTCAAATAGGGCACTGCGCTGCATTCCATCCCATTAGTGGCAGCGAAGAAATTTAACAGTTCAAATTTGACTACAAACTGTTAAAAACGCCTTTTTAACTCCAGTGAGTACCTCTTATACCAACAGGTTATGCTAGAGACTAATTTTTGGTTACATAAAGTAAAATATAAAAATTTCCCGAACTATTACCATACCCCCCCCCCCAAATTTTTTTATCAGTACAAAGTACAAAAACAATTATACAGAGATGTATCACCTTGTCCTTCTCTGGCGTAGCCATTTGGAACTTTGCAATGGAATGTATACTCAGGCTAAATTTTTCTGTGTACCTTGAATCATATTATAAGACCATCCGTCTACTATTCAGGATCTAAATAGTGGATAGCATGGTCCCACATGAATATGAAACAATAGATTTGCTTTACCAGGGACGAGAACAAGGGGCTAATTATTTTTGGGGGGGAGGGGGGTGGAAGGATAGTAAACCTTTAACTGTTAAATTTTTTGGTCGATCTGTAAATCTATTGTAAATACCGAATTGATAGTTGGAAACAGCCCTAACTCCATGTTTCTAGTTTCTTTCTCATTACCAAAATTTCACTCGATAGCCTAAACCATAAAAGCCTAACTCTTTAGATTTGAATAAAAAAGACACAGACATTCAAGTTTCTTGTAAGAAGTAAAGCAACATCTAAGCAAAACCAGTATTAGATATATTCAATGATAAGGAATGTCTATTCAAATCAATTAACAGTGATTCTTCTCGTTTTCTGCTTCGCCCATTTTAAAGCTATCTCCTGTAGATCAATTTTATCTATATTATAAGTTTAACGATATAGAAGCATCAAGGAATTATTAACAATTAAAAATTTTCAGAGGGCCAGATGCCTTTTCGTTTATTAAAAATTATGATTTGAGAGCAAGTGCATATGCCCAATTGGTAAGATAAAGCACTCTTCTTTTATCAAATACTTCTGCTGCAGCTTCTGCAATGGTTTCTGGCTTCTCAGCAGCTTTATCGCGGGCTTCATCGTTAACATTTTATTCATTTGGACATTCACAAATAACAGGAGGACACTTCTTTTTTATAAAAAAATGTGGATTCAGTGGAGGTCGGCTTCACAATAGAAAACAATTAGCGAATGGGTTGGCTCCAGCATGTGAAATTTATCAAAGTTTGAAATTTTTACAATGAAAGTCCCGAAGTTTTTAACATATAAAACTCACAAGTTTGAGCTTCTGAAAAGAAACACAAAACCGTGATGTTTTCCAACTGTAACTGGATTTTTCAAACTTTTTTTGGGGGGGGGGGGAATGTAACGCCCCCAATGCATATTATTAACATGCCTGGGTTTTACCTATTGCTTCATTTAACATCACAAATATGCTATGCTCGTATTTCAATAGTACTTTCTCTCAAAATGTAATTTCCTTATTTATTTGATGTTTATACATTCCCCTTAAATCTTTCTTTTCAAGTTATGAATAAACATGCTTTGTTTCCCTTAAATTTTCAACATATTTTCTACAAATACAGTGTTTCATGTCTTGCTTAGAACAAATTTTTGCCATCTAATAAATGTGATGATAATTGCACTGAAGCAACAGTTAGAAATTAAACCATTAGCTATACCATTGGAAATTTGAAAAAGTCAATTATACCTCATTGATTCTTCCCATAAGACATTTTGATGAATTATTCGTTCAGAGTAAATTTTCAATCAATGTCCCCTTATGTGGATGTTTTGTGATAGGGCAATCGCCTCCCTATTGTTGAAAGTGTCTATGCAGGTGTCACTCTGTTCTTTTATAGTAGAAAATTTTAGAATTAAGTACATAAATCACTGTTGCCATACTTAGAAAGTTCAGCTACTAAAGATACAATTGTTGCAAGAAAGTTACAGATTGAGTACAAAAATTGCTTCTTTTGCCCATCAAAAGTTCTTAATGTGAGCTGTAGTGTCAGAAATTGTAGCAGCTATCTGCAATGCAGCAGAAATGTTCGGGAAAATCATTTTATTGATAAACAGTAAAATTTCAGAGATTGTTGATGGACGTCTTCCATGAAACTTTTCCCAATAACTCTCCCATGATTTCAATTCCATAAACAAGTAGCGGGGCTCAGGAAGATCAGACCTAAACATAGATATGAACATGGAGATTTCTCTTCCCAGCATGAGTCTTGGAGATTTTGCTCAAGTGCGTAATAAGCATTAAAAATTTTTGTATTTTGATCAGAGAAGCGAGCTTTGATTGTCGAGATTGTCGAGAAATGAAATTGTTATAACAGGACAAAAATATTCAGATGGTGAATTAGATGGGGGTATTTGCACTATAACTTTGGATTCTTGCGATGATGGTTTGGAAGCAGGGGTTCCAACTTTCTCTGCAATTTTAACAGCCTGTGCACTGATGATGCAACTTATCAATATCGCCTCGAATTCTTAGCAACATTGTATACAGCAATGATACCTAGTTAGCACAAGCAGCAGTATCGAGAGAGACAGATTGCAATTGCTTCAATAATGGCCTAGTGACCTCTAACATTCTGCTAACAGCAACAAGGCACTTATTATGGGACAGTTGCTAAACTCGAAAGCAATTGTCCCATAAAACAAACCACTAGCATCTTTCACAGAATTACTGATCAAGGTACTGTCACAGTTATCTGTCACATTTTCTAAGCAAATGACAATTGCCTAAAAAATTTCAATAAACATGTCTAGGCCATGTATCCTTGCAAGCCAACGAGTGCGGCAAACATCAATCAGATGCTCATGACGGTCGTTAGGCAAAATCTCTTGGATCATTTGTATTAACAACTGAAAACGCTTTGGGTGTGTTATAAGCCACTTACAGACCTGATGAGGGTCATGTTGTGAAACTAGTCTATTAATATTCTGCTTGACGCTTTATGTTTGGTTGACGCCTTCCTTAGATATAATTGAACAGGTTGTGTTGACATTCAACAAAGAACACATTGCTAATTAGTTCAAACTAATTAGCGCATTGAAGCGTAGTTGTTTGTTAATTATTAGTGGTTATGGGTTAATTAAAGCCTAGCTTAGGTTAAACAACGTCTTGTTACTTTTTCTCAACCTCATGACAGGTCATTATATTTTGAACAACTTGGATAGAGCAGGCAGATGCAACAGCAAGTTCTAGAACATCAGATTTGCAGTGGACATAACATGCTTGTGGATATTGCTGTTGAATGATCGTAGCAGCTCAACTACACTTCCCAGACATTTGCTGCCCAATCATAACCTTGACCGCGACAGTTGCACTAAGTACTAAGAAATACTTTGCTGACTTGACTTCACTTGATAAATGCTCAGCTGTCATGGCTCCACAAATCTTAATGATTTTGTTCTGCGTAGTTTTTGACTTGTAAGTTGCAGAACGTGGAGCATTCACCAAGTGATCTGGAAAGATTTTGTTATTGCCATATCTCACAAGAAAACTTAGCAATGCCTGTAGATTCCCAGTTTGGTATTTTGCATCATCGCTGTGACCCTAAAGCCCAAAATTTTGCCACCCACATGTTATTATCCCTTCGTCTGTGGGTTGGTATTAGTTTGTCAACGTGGTCAAGACTAGGTCAACAATTTGCAGTTTGGCATGCGAATACTGTGAGGTAGTAGGCGTTTCTGTTTACAAATTTATATTGGTTCACAAAACTCTTTGGACTAACATGACCATTTTTACTTTAAAACAACATAAAGCTAGAATGACGAGGCTATATGGTTAATAGTCAGTTTGTTCAATTAATAGCTACTCATACTGTCATGCCAATTAATAGGACAGTTCTTACTTTATTGCCCTTTCAGTCTTATTTCTCTGCCTGACCACAGGAGTTTACCTTGGAGAAAATTGACAGTAGTTTTTTTACCCTGGGGGCAGGGGGGAGGGAAGGTTGGGGGTTACTCTCATTATGGCCTGACAGGGGTCAAAGGCTTGCTAATCTAACTTTCAACTTTAAATTCGATCAACTTTCCAAAATTAATCTACTTGTAAGGGTAATTTTTCAACAATCTCTTACCGAACTGGACAACGATTTCCAGCTCTTTTTGTTTGGCTTCTAGGAAACTGTAGCTGAGCGACACGGCAAATTTTCAGCATTCTGCCTAAGCCATTAGCACCGGCATAGTACTTCCAATTCCTTGCTGCCTCTTTATTTCAAGAGATTGTGGGGGGGGGGGGGGGGGGGGGGGGGGGGTTGACAACAAACAGGGCGAGCAATCCTGGAACTGCCGATGCTTTAGCAACTCTGGCAACAAGATTTCATTGCACGGCCAAAAACTACTTCTAATCGACTCCTAACATAGAATACGGACCTATACGTAGGACAGGGTGGCCAAGGAACATTGTTACATTCAGAATAATTATATATCTTTTTGGTCTTACCTGTTGGTGCCTCCTGCTCCTCTAAATATCCTTCTTCTTGCTGCCATGTCCCTTTGTCTTGCGTCTGAGTAGCAATTTTTGTTCCTTGCGCTCTTTCCGCATTTTCCTCCCTTAGCATTGAGACTGCATTTGAACACGTCCCTACCACTGGGTCGTGCAAATATATAAATATATTTTTGCAGAGCTTTGTGAATAAGCCCAAAATAGCTCGTAACCAGTGAGAAATCTTCCTCCAAGTGTTAAACGATTTATTATGTGTCCGCTTGCCTCTGATCTGTACATTTGATGACACAAGATCAGCAACAAGGGAACCTTCTTCGACAGCGGAGCGGAGGAATTGAGAAGGCTGCTTCCCTTTCCAACTGGAAAACCTTTTGTATAAAGAAATGACAAATTATGAAGCTTTAACTTGCTTCAGCCACCCTACCCTACTCAAAAAATCCTTTCTTTCGCAAGATATTCATCCACTGGGCGCACATGTTTGGGTTCCATAAGTTACTAAGGTTGTTATTTTGCTGCTTGCCATCCAATCTTAACATAACTTGAATTCATAGCTTTTAGGTGTAGACAATTATCAGGATGAGCGCGAATAATGCACCTCTCGCCGCCATCTTAGGGTCAATATCAATGATGTTGGCCAAACAAACCTTTATTCTGTTCAAGAAACAATATCATGTGTTGCTACTTCAAAATGCCTTTAGCAAGGTTTCAAAAGCTGAAACGTTTTTTTCATGTAAATGACAACCTTGCAATCCCAACTCATGGTGATGCTAGGTTTGACAAGTTTTACAAAGTTTGCCCCGTGATTGAAAGCCTGCTTTCAAAATGCAGAGCCCTGAGTCCTGAAGAGTCTCATTCAATATATGAGCAGATAATGAATACGAAAGCAAAATCTTCACTTCGCCAGTACTGGCCAAAGAAACCACACAAGTAGGGCTTGAAAGTTTGGGCCAGATGTGGGATGGGTGGATTTCATATGACTTTGAAGTATAAACAGGTAAGCAGGTAGAGAGAACAAGGAATTTGGAAAGGTAGGGGTGGTTGTTACCAGGCTTGTTGAGCATTTGTCAAAGCATTCAGGACATAAAGTCTACTTTGACAATCTGTTCACAAGTCTAAACCGTCTACAGCACTTGAAAGAAGATGGTCTCTTGGCACGAATCGCTCCAACTGACTTGAAGGTTCCTGAAAAGTAAGAAAGATTTAGAACTTGAGGGGCGTGGCTCAACTTATTATTGTGTTGATGCAAATTCCAATACTGTGCTGGTTTGTTGGCTTGACAATGCCCTGATTCAAATGGTTTTCTAATTTCGGGGTATTGAAGATGGAATGGAATAGGCATGCCAAGCTCATTCCTTGATATGTTAGGAAATTGTCGAGTAGTCTTAAGAAATTGAGAGAAACGTTTCGAAATTTTACCTCTAAAAATGTTCAAAGGAATGTTGGCATTATAGAACAGGAAATAAGTAATAGAAATGTATGTCAAGCTTTATGAAAAGAAGGATACTCTTACACACAGTGCAGGAAAAAGGGGCAACTGGTACAGAAAGATCTTAAGAGGAGATTGCAGTTTGCTCGGAAATGTCAGAAGTTGCCTGAAAGTTTTGGAAAGTAGGGGGTAACCTTTTTTTTGATGGAATCGGTTTGGTGCACAAGACAAACCCTGTCAAACAGTAATAACGGCACAAACACTAACATGAACATGGAAGAAGAAACGTTATGCAAGTCTGAGCCTAAACTGCATGGAAAGGGGCAAAAGAGAAGGATCAGGAAATAGAATGGTCAGGTTCATGGTAGCAATTTCATATGGAAGAGATGCAATATCATGAATTCAGTATAATTCACCTATAAATGGCAATTTATGTTATAAACTT
Source organism: Rhopilema esculentum (assembly GCF_013076305.1). The sequence continues at coordinate 481,762 of NW_027019597.1, forward strand.
ATCAGAGAGCATTTTCCTGGCATGTTTCAGGTCTCAGCCAATCCAAGAGGGAAGCTCTTTTTTCAAGATGGGGACCCTAACAAAAACAGCAAGAGAGCACTTGGAGGAGTTGATTCAATTGGATGCAAAGTTCTTGAAATCCATGCTCGGTCTCAAGACCCAAACCCGATCAAAAACATTTTTCACTGGTAAGAAGCTTCAAAAGGATGCACTGAAAAATCATGAAAGAGACTTTTGGAGAATTTTGTAACTATATAAAGCAAACTATGATGGATTTTCCCAGCGACGTGATTGACCGATCAATTAGAATCGATGCCAAAAAGATTAGACAAGGTAATAAAAAATAAAGGTGACAGAATAAAGTATTAACATTTAAAGAATTATAAAATTTTGTGATATATGACTGTAATATGTTGGTAAAGATAAGGTATTCAAAACAAAACAAAGCTATAAGCACGTTTCAAACACAGCTATGTGATGTAGAAGCTGCTCATGTATTTCACCATTTAAAAAATTGCTCACACGTAACCCCACATGTAACCACACACATAACCATACATGTAACCATAAAATATTTGACAGCATTGTTAATTCTACACTGTTTTGTCGTTCTTCCATCAGTAACCATCATTTTCAAATTAAGAAAGGTCTATACATATTTTTTAATAACTGATGGTTACGTGTGGTTTTGTGTCATTCTCTGGTACTTACTCTCATAGTGTCATATGGTTAAGTGTGGGGTTACGTGTGGTTAAGTGCAGGAAATGTTGCAGTCATGTTATGTTGATTCAAATCTCAAAGCATCCTGACTAAAAAACAACAGGGTACCAATGTAGTTAGATTAGGGTATTTCGGTGCACAGTATGATTACTAGCACGTTCGCACCGATTCGCACAGCTTTTGTTTTAAAATATTTAACCAATGAAATTGCTAGATAGTGCAAACTTCGGTGCACAGTATGTTTTTTTAGTAAGGTCGCACCACTGGGCAAAGATTAATCCGTCCTCATTGCTTGCTTTGTACAGTTTTGAGCTTATTTATGTTTAGCATGGCGAATTTTTTCACTGGCGAAAAGGAATTTTGTGTTATGGAGTCGACTGGCTACATGTATAATGAGTACGTTAAACCGGATAATTTGGAAGACAAAGGTTGCTAGATTTTCAGAGTAACATTGGACACGGGATGTTTTCAATGTTTCAACATTCATTACCTCCTCCATGGATCAAGGGCCTACAAATGTCAATAAATGCCCTGGACTGGGGTGATACCTGCGATTTGGCTCTGGTGAATAAATAATATTCAGGACGTTGGCAGAGTGATATTTCCGGGTAAAGTTTACTTGCTTTGGTATTCCCCTGAATTTGAAGGGGTTTCTTCGGAGTAAAATACATGTTTACACGCTGATTTGGTTTAGCTATTAAAAATACTAGTTATTAGTGCAGGTTTTTATGAATATTTGTGTACCTTTGTTCTATTTTGTTAGTTATGAAAATTCATTGTAATGATATTTTTCATTTTTTGCGTGGCCTGGTTTGTCATCGTATACCATAAACAAATCGAGAGACGACTCGAATGTTTGCCTGATTATGAAAGGAAAACCGTGTCAATACGTTTAAGAATTTCAAGTTGTTTCTTGCTTTATGCTTGGCTAAGAAACAACACAAATGATTCTGTAGTATCAATTGAAAACTCAGATAAGGAATAAACAACAGTTTGACAATGTTCTAAATAAAGCCAATTTAATGTGCTTGTCGATGGCTCAAATGAGAAGGGGGCGAATATCCTTAAAAACTATGGGTGTGGTCAAGAATGATATTTCCCACCACACCCTTGTGTGCGACAGTCAGAATACTTTCTAGATTCGCCCCTGGTGATGCAAACATCTTTTGCAAAATGATTCTTCGGAGAAGGCAAGTGAACAGTTTCTCCTTCGAGCAACAGAAGAAAATTTTGCCAAGTTATCAACTCAGATGACCAACTGAAGTCATTTAAGAAAATGGCCTTTGCACTTTCTGCGCCTACCCATGCATATTTATCTTTAGCTTAAACATGGATTGCTAAAAACCTTGTATATGCCTTGAAATGGTTTAAGCATAAACGATTTTTCACAATTTGCTGGTCCCATAATAATTGTTTCTAGATTTTCCATGCCCCTTCTCTGGCAATTCTCTTAATGATGCTGCATATACATAAGGGTGTATGTGGTTGTTTCTTAAAACTTCCAATGCACACTGAAGCCACTCTCCTTTACATTTTGCAGCACAATCTCCTTCAACAGCTTTTTCCAGTAGCTCCATTCTATTGGTCACTGCTCGCTTCTACCAACTACCATGTTGTGCCAATAAGATCTTCTACCTGCTTTGGTGTCCGTGATAATAAAGAAGCTGCAAGATCTTTTTTCCCAGATTCTCTTTTGCCATTTGCTACTGCAAGAAGTTCAGTGCTTCTAGCAATGTTTTCTCTTTTAAAAAATCTGATACATCAAGGTTGCTTAAACTTCCTGTCTGGATTTGCACCATCATTGCTTTTTCGCTTTCGTTCCTCAATCTTTGAAGCTCTGCAAGCCTTTATGCACTTTTTGGTTTTTTGGAGACCCAAATTCAGATAAATCCGGGTGGTCCTGTCTTTGAAAGATATCATTGATTGGAAAAATTCTTCAAACCCTAATGATCAATGATCAGCTTGCCTAATGATCATATTTCTGCTGGATCAATGATCTGTCGTGGAGCACACTCAAAAATGCAGCTTAAAACACCAGAATATTTGTAAGCCAATATTTGCTCTTTTTTCTAAGAAAAATTCACAAGGAATTTAGTAGTCTCTATGCTAAGAATAATCAAAGTATTTTAAGGGCAACTAGCAAAGTTGCAACTGTGAATTTTCAATACCACTCAATGGAACAAGAGTTTCAAGTAGAAACCCCTTTTTGCAGTTTGAAGAGAATCGTGTCAGTTTCAGTGAAGAGTGAACGCGATGCTAACCGAAGATAGCCAGTGTTTAAAAAGTGCGTTTAAGAGAAAGAAACAAAACATCGATGGACTGTTGGAAGTCATAGAGAACCTTTTTGTGTTGGATGGAATCAAGGCCACCTGTAATTTTTTTTGGAAATATTTATTTGAAAATCTCTGCAGTAGCATGGTGAAAAGTGGGGCAGGGGCCCTTGCTTGATATTATATTTCATATTTTATTGGAAATGAAAAAGGCTAAAATCAATAAAAACTTGTTGTCTCTCATACATTTTTGCACAAGAAAGTGGATCACCTTAGTGAGATATTGAGATAAAAGAAATTTATGAAATTCCAGCCAAAGAAATTTGCGATCTACTATTAAAATTCTCACACCAAAGTTCATGAAATCACAGAAGACCATCATTATTCTCACGAACACTGGGTATAAATGACCTGCGATTAAAATCAAGTAGTAGAAACAATTGTCTGAAGAGGTCCCCAAACAAGTAGCAATTTTAGAGGGAGAAAACATTTTATATGCACCCAATGATAAAGACCATAAAATAGATAGACCAATGTGGAAGAATGTCCAAGCACATCAAATTTTTGAGAGTTTTAAAAATGTATTTGTGGCACAAAGACATGTCAAATCATCAACATCAAGAATATGGACTCATCTTTTGAATTTTTTCAAGATGAAATTTTAGAAGGAGATGGTATTCGGCTGATAAGATGTTGAAAATTTCTCCTTCCATACCCCTGCAATGATGGTGCCAGCCAAAGCATTGCCTCGAGGTAATATATTTGATGTGTCGGATGTATATGTTTCTCCGCTCTAAGGATGCACATAGCTTTGTTCAGAACAGATTACACAAAAATAAAAATGGTAATATTCCTCTATAGCTTATGTTGAAACATACATAAAAACAACATGAACACATTATTCGGTGGCTGGGACCTAAAGCCTGGTTTTCACTGGGCGATTATTGTGATAAAGATCTGATAATTGTAATAATCCAACACTTTTATCCTGATAATTGTAATAATCCAACAGTGGAAACATGAAATGTTGTTAACTATTCATGGTTATTTTTTTTCTTAACAATCTGATTCATTAATGTCTGAATCAATCGATGAAATCCATATTTTGACCTCTTTCCTGCTTTTTTCTCTTGACAGCCAGCTTTTTACTTTGATCTTGCAAGGCAACCTAAGGAGGATAATCATTTGATGTTTGCTGCACTTATGGTAGTGCCTTGCACCTATTGAAGGGTTCTGAGACAGAATAAAAAAAGAATATTTCCTGACACTCATAATTATAAATTATCATCAAAACATTCCAAATATAGAAAATTCAAATAAAGACCAAATATAAAACATCTCTACTATATTTTCGAAAAACAAAATTGGATGTAGCTGAAAAATGGTTTCCCCTTTTCAAATCTTGTTATATATTTTCTGATGAAAGATGGGTGAAAGAGACAGATAAAAGCACATTTCCATCATGCACTCTTCCAAACCTGAGAAAATTTCCTTTGGGACCATTTAGGACCAAAAACAATTGTTAAAATCACAAACATGGATTAGAATGATATCAAGGTACAAGAAAGTCAAAGCGATGATATTCTATAAACAGTTTTTCTCATTAGTAAGGCACAAGGCAAGATTGCATTTGGTGCACCAAACTCTCGTCTTTGCTTCTTTGACTGTTTTGTCCTTTGCTCTCTTATTCTCGCAATTTCTGCATCTACTTTTCTTGCCAGAGGCTGGCCAATGGTCAAGGTGATCTTGTCTGACATTATTTTGTAGGAAACACAGGCTGGACGATGCCTTCTTTGTGGAGTCCCCATGGACTGTGGGCTACTGGAAGGCCTTCCTCTTTTCCTTGACAAAACTTTATTAACTTTGAGCAATGACTCGGCAACACATAGAAGAAAATCTACAAGTGGCAAGCTGTTTTTCCTTTGCTGTGTTCTACTCTGGTCTTTGTTTTTGTGGCTCATATATCTGTTGTAAAGCAACCAACCATTGATGCATGGGAGCTGCAATGCCCAGTATACTATACGCCCAGTATAGTATACAGTACTTCTTGTTTCTTCTGTCAATACAGTAGAAGGACATCAATATAGCAAATTTGTCAACACCTCCAATGCTTTGGTTGTATTCTGAAATCATGAAAGGCCTTTCACAAGCAACAAATTTGTTTTGTTTCTTACTCCACCTCTGGACATATGAAGTTGGAGTTGCTCCACAATATGATGACACAACCCTGACAACTTTGCTGTCATACCATTCGAGGACATAGAGCCCTGAATTAGCATCAACCTTGAAATCATAGCTCCCTCTTCCTTTTTTCTTCAAAACCTTTTCTGGCTCTAGTATCTCATCTCATCCTGTCTCTCATCCTGTCTGCTCTCAAGGTGCCAATTGCCAAAATTCCCTCTTATTATAATTTTACCATTTGCTCTAATGAAGTAAAATAATTATCGATGTAGAGCTTGTAGCCATTTTATGCTGTCTAGTGTGTTACACAGCTTCAAAACCACACCTCCACTACATCCAAATGATTCATCTACTGCTGCATTGTTCTTTGATGCTTCAGTAGTGGGTTTTTTGCACCCACATAGAAACCATTCCTGGTAAAAACTTTGCAGCCACATTTTACAGGTTTTTTGGGGCAATACTGCCTCAAGCCAGAACACCTACCTTTGTATGGTATCATCTGATCATCGATCAACTGCCTCTCTTCACTTCCTCTTGCTTAACCTTCAAGCAGTTTTGCCTTAGTTCATCTAGAAGCAGTCGCAAAGCCTAAGGTTCTGCTGGTCCTGCTCAGCAGGTCCAATAATTTCCAAAGATAAGATTTAATGTAAACAATAAAAAAATTCTTCTTTGCAAAAGGAAGTTTCAAAATCTATTTGATAAACAGTCCCCAGTTCTGCCAGCTGATACAGGCATCCTGTGCTAATCTCAAGGTCCTGTTCTTTTTTACAGCAACCCTGTATTTGGGTCTTGCTCATAACTATGATACCCTATGTTTTTTCCTGCTTCACAATGGGCTTTTGTAAATTTAGTCCTGCTTCACAATAGTCTAGAACAAAAAGCAGTCCTGCTCAATCTGGGGAGCAGGACCTCATCGAAATGATCATCATAACATTTAGTAAGCAGTAGTGATTTGATTGGTCACCTAGTTAGGTCAAAGAGCATTGTTTTGAAAACCTTTGTTCCTGCTATCTCCGAGAGGAGGACTGCAAAAATTGCCCTGTGCATTCTTGTTTTGCTATGAGACACTAGCAAGGAGGCCAGTTCAAGTATTATGGCGGGGCAATGAGAATGTGGATTTCCTGCTTCCTTATGCAATACCAATGATATTATTTTGGACAGCAAAACTTGTCTCAGTTCAGCTGCATAAATTTTATTTGTAACAAGACAGAGTCCAAAGTTCGGGAGAAAGAAATGGTAAACAACAAGGATTGGCTGTATGAGGCACTCTGATTTTGGCCTTCGTACGATCATTTGAGGCACAGTATATCATGGTGGCATAAATGAAATAAGATTTTCTTAGACTTGGACAAGGACGATGAAAGCATAATTGAATTTACTGTCGTGTGATTGAAATTTTGGAGTTAGAGAATAAACCAATTTCAGCGGAATTTGCATTTGTAAGAGATTAACGGGCGACTGATTCCTATGTTGAATACCGATGAACTGAATGCTGAACTGCTAGTATGAAAATATATTTTTCTTCCTGAATTGTTTACTCGTCTAATGGTTTGGCTAATGAAGTTGTTTTCATTGATAACGCAACACATTATTCGATTGTTCCTATCTTTATCAGCTGCAAAATAATTGTTCTGCAGAATATGTGAACTTTCCCCTACAGACTTTAAACTCTGTTGTTTATTAAAAATTATTTCAATACAGTTTCTAGATTGGTCAGGTTTATAAGACAAAAATCTGGAATAGTCTAATAAGACTTTTTCAACTATCATAAATATATGATATGCAACTTAAAATGCCACCCTTACCCTCCTTTATTGTCAAATTTGGTTTTCCCCAATTTAAACTTTTACTTCAGCTGTATAGGCTTACTACAATTTGATATAGATTTGTTTGAAAAGTAAGAATTCAAAAGTAAGAATTATCCAAAAGCTAACAAACAGTGGCTCCTTTCTGTGCTGGCCTGTCCATAATGTAAATTCATGAAGGAAAAACCATTTTTTTAAGGATATATGTAACACCTTGCCAAAAAGGTTTTAAAGGGACCATATAGCTTTTACAAAGTTAATCTATGAGCAGGGGCGGCGCGAAGCGTTGCAAAGTAGGTAATCAAATACTTGCGAGCAAAGCGAGCGAATCCACCAGGGGGCCCGGGGATGGAGTACGCGGAAAAAATTTCAGGACCACACTTTTTCAAAAACCCTAAGAATAGTGAAGAATTGTATGCTTGATGGTTCAACTGTTTTAGCAATTTCGAAACCAATTTCCCTCTTGCTTTTCCTTGTGCGGATAAATATACAACATTATCAATGTGATAATGAACCATTTATGCATATCTTGATGCATTTTTTTGTACCTAACAACCTCTCTAATGCACAAGGAACATCGATATAACCTAGCTGTGCGGTTGGGTAGAATTTGGTTTTGGGATGCTCGATGACTGCCATTTCGTACCCTGTCGAAATAAACCATGATAGCTTCTTAGTACAAAAGGCTCTTTCATCTAAAATGTACATAAAGAATCATCATTAAACATCCAACATATTTAAGTTCGATCTTGATTATTTACATAATGTCTGAGTTCCCATTCTGTGCTTACAACCACAGAATATTCCGCTGCACAACACAACAACCAAATGCCTTGAGGTACTGTTTCGGAGTTGCAGTGAACGGATGACAGTTCATGCCACGGGTTTTGAGCCTGTAAACGATTCTGAAATAACAGACCTATTCAAATCGGCCAAAGGCCCATTTTCGTGAGCCTTAAAAAAGGCAAGGTAATCAAAAGTGGACTTGCTTACCTTGAAAGGAATGATGAGGAATCACTACGCAAAGATTCCATGCAGACTTATTTGTCCAGGATAAACGATTCTGCGCATTTACTGGACAATAATTTTCCAAGAGAAGACTTATTAGTATTTTTTGAAAGGTTTTTTAAATTTACTACAAGTCTCTTCAAATTGTTTAATCTTCAATTTTTTATCAAAATAAAACTTCCCTAGATGGCAAATATTCCTGAAATAAATTATTAAATTTTAAACGCACCGTTGATAAACCATCCATCACAAAGAGACCAGCGATAAAAAATGTCCCTTCCTTCTTTGTTGTTACATCCACATATCCACGAATAAACACATAGACAGACTCACTGGCTCATCCTTTTTATTTTATTCTGGGGCATGGCTAACCATCCTTTTTTAATTACAGATTTATCAGATTTTCTTCCTCAGAATGTAGTGAAAATACCCCAGTGATAGTCGTTTGTAAGCACTCTACTAATCAAGAAGGATGAGGAACTGCTCTCGAGGTAATGAAACTACGGAATGATTACGTTGCTGCGTGGCACTCTTTGTTCAAAAGCCATCAGCACAATAAGACCTACGTCACAGAAACAACGAAAAGGTCATCAAACAGGGATCTGATTACCTTGCAGCTTGGTGGCCCTCGCGGTTGTCCAAGTTCTCTCTGTCGTTTGAGCAATAGAACAAAAGAAACATGCGTCAGAGGATTAAGAAATAATAGACAAATTCGGCTCTGTTGTTGTTATACTGTCACGTGACCTGAAATGGGTGTTTACATTCTCAAATGGCCTAAGATATTCGCATGCGTGCGCTTATTTACGTTCAAAATGCTGCATTTTTGTTGTTCTGGAGGATGCATCAATAGCTCAGATGGCAATGAAGATATTTCATTTCATTGTTTCCCGTTAAATGACAAGAAGAGGCTTAATATTTGGATAACAAAGATGAAACAAGATCCCAGATTTTTTACCATAAGGAAACATATGAAAATTTGTTCGGTTCATTTTAGCAAAAATGATTTCATTGACCCACTTGCAAAAGTAAAGCGTTTAAAGGCAACTGCAGTTCCAAGTAGGTTCAAATGGACAACTCCAAGCTGTGAACAGCAAGAAGAAGTTGAACAGGCAAGGCAAGCACTAAAAAAATTTGAAAGTTGTCGTGTACAGGCTGAAGAAGCTACCGACACTGCCTCCGAAGGGGAAGGTGACGTTTTGTTTCCCGAAAAGCAGAAGCTGTTATCAAGAAAGACCCAAACGTTTGGCGAATACTTTGATGATGAAGTAGACAGGTTGCCTTGTCTACATGCTTTTTCGCTCTGACATCTTGTTTCAAAGTGTGTTTTGAAGAAAAAGGAAGAGAAACTATTCACCCATTTTACTGGATTTAGTTCAGAGCAGCCTTTTATAGAGACATTGAATTTTTTGCTGCCTAACCAGGATAGGACGAAACTAGTTTACTGGGGAACAAAGAAGCTGCTAGAAGGGCAATTGATATGAAAAATATATTTGATGACGAGGGAAATATCCAGGATGATGATAACGGCACGAAAAGCCGAAGCTGGGAAGGGAAGCTAAGCACCATGAACAATCATAAATTGTCTGTCAAAGATGAATTTCTTTTAGTTTTGATGAAATCGCGCATGGGATTAACCGATATAGACTTGGCAGGATGCTTTAATATTTCCCAAAGCACTGTGTCAGCTTTCTTGATAACTTGTATAATTTATTTGTATGTTATCCTTTGGTCCCCAAAAATATGGCCAACTCGTGAAATAATTCTACAAAATGCACCAAAAGATTTCATCAAAAAATATGGCAAAACATAATAATTATAGATGCAACAGAAATTAGGATGCAAGTTCCAAGTTCATTGCAAAAACAGAGTGAGACTTACAGCAGTTATAAAAGTCATGCTACCCTCAAATGCCTTATTGGTGTGGATCCAAAAGGTGGTGTGATGTTTGTATCTGAACTGTATGAAGGATCAATTAGTGACAAGGAGATTGTTAGAAGATGTTGTTTTTTGGAAATTCTTAAGCAAAAGCTTCAAACCTCAGAAATTCTACCTGGAGACACTATCATGGCAAATAAAGGCTTCAACATAGGTGAAGAACTTAGAAAGCTTGGCCTTGGTCTCAACATTCCACGATACTTGAAAGATAAAGGTAGTTTTTCTGAGTCAGATGTTCTCAGAACCCAGACTATTGCAATGCATCGGATACACGTAGAGAGGGCCATTTGTAAGATAAAGCGATTTCGTAGTTTACACTCTATCATTCCAATAGCAATGATGGGAACAATTAATCAAATATGGACAGATATATGCTTGCTTTCTAACTTTCATAATCCTATACTATCATAACAGCTAAACAATGTTTTTAATTTAGACTTGCAATTTAAACCTAAGTATTGTTATTGAACAGGTAATTCTTTAGGCTCTTGAAATAAGGTTTTATAGTAATGATAAGAAAGACATAATCAATTATATTATAGCAATACTGGAGCAAAAACACTTGGGCCAGGGTGGTAGTGTGGATCATTGGCCCACTACCTTCAGAAAAAAACTAATTTCTTCACTAACTTTTTTGAGAATTTGGACACTTACTTTTGTAGTTTTGCAAATGTTACTGTACTTAAAAACAACAGACAAATAATATTTAAAAGTAAGTTGTAATTTTTTATATTTATCCTTGCAGGTAACAGATCATTTAAGCATTGAAATCATCGAAAGCTTTGTGTTTCAGTCTGATTTATACTCTTGGTATTAGAAATTGCAAACAATGTTGAAAATAAAAGTCATTGAGTTTTGGCAAAAGCTTTTGTCTCCAGTACTCTGTGTCAAATTCAATTCTGGCAACACACATCTTATTTGACTCTGAAGAAAATACAAAGAAGTCACACCACTCTAAGTCACTGAGTGCCATTTGACCTTGAACTTGCTCAAAGTAGCCACTAGCATGATCCTTTTTAAGCATATAGCTTCCATCTTGTAATGAAATATAGAAACTTGGATCTGCTAGTGCCTCCTCTATTTTCATGGCACGCTGCTTGTAAGGGCACTTGACTTCTAAAAGACCATATTGTGGGCTGACACCAGGGTTGAAAATTTTTCCATCAGGGCTTGCTCCAAGATGAGGATAGGCTGGATTGACAATGAGGCCTGCATCAAACACGCAAAAGTTTTTAACCTTTTGCTGCATTTTTTTGCATAAATGCTCCTTGCAAGCTTTTCCTTTGCTTTGCCATGAGCATTTGATGCGACCTTTGAGAAATCTGAGGGACAAAATATGTTGGAGAGCATTGCTGCAGATGGCCGTTGTATCTGTCGATTTATTTTGCCAAAATTTGATGGAGTTAATCTCTTTTTGTGTTGTTCACCCCATTCTTTACACTCTCCTTGTAGAACTGTTCTTTTCTCAAGTTCCCAAGCTTCATCTGCTGTTATCATGATATTAGCTTCTGGCCATTCTTTGTTATTCTTGTTCAAAAGTATTCCTGCATATAAATTTTTGTCTGATGTCAAACGTGGCACATCAGGAAAATGAAGGCAAACACTTGAATCTCCTGTCGCAAGGACTTTGGTCAATTCAAATCTTGTGCTGGTCTTGCCAAAGTCAAAAAGTTGATAGGAAAGGCATGATCCTACAGGAACATTCCCCAAGACCGTGTTGACTTGCATAAATGGCTCTTGATCTGACAAAAGGTATGAAAGGGTGGTGCAATCTTGTGCATTGTCTTTAGTTGGGAAACCTGATTCATTATATTATCTGAACTCAAACAACTATTCATTCCAGATGTGTCGTCATAAAGTTTATATTTCACGGGACTTCTTATTCACGTATCATCATTTTTACCTGTGGCTGGATTGGCAAAATGGGTCCCCATTACTGGCAATGAAGCAATTGTGCTTGCTCTTGGTGTGTGCCATTGTTGGGATCTGCTTGTGCAAGTGCTGTCTATTGGAATGGATTTTAATCCACTGCATGAAAAGTCGTTGATCTGGAAAAGAAGCGCAAATACGTGATTGCAGTGGCCTCCGCTACCAGCTTTGCAGGAGCAATGTGCTTTGCTTATTTCTGCGTAGCTGTATATCTCGGCACAAAGATACATTATGTGTGGCCCTTCATTTTCTTCATTGAGCAAAAACATCTAGCCCAAACAATTGTTTTAGTAGGATTCCCTTCATCACTGAAGGCGATCAACACATCATGGACGTAGGCCTCCTTGAAAAATCTCCAGCTCTTCGCTCCGGTGCCTCTTTTTCCTGCAGTAGCCAACCAGTCTGTCCACGTTTTAGCAACAAATTTAGGAGCTCCAACAAGTGACTTCGTCCATTTATACTCATTTCGTGTCCAGCAAATTCAGCATTTAGCATGAGATTTACAACACGTACATAGTTTCAAAGTAGCCATCTTTGATTGACCGCAGATGTAAACACCAATGAGGTATAAGAATAGCTAGAGAGATAGCATGAAAGTGAGGCTTGAAGCCAGAAGGCGTTTCGAAGAATTTCATTTGCACGGCAAAAGTTTTCTGATGGGTTGTTGTGTTCTGCGAGTGTGTGATTTGTAAAACGCGTACTGCTTTCGAAATGGTTATTTCTTGTGCTGCCTTTGGTTGTCAGAATCGACAACGAGATGGAAGTAAGGGTGGAAGAACTGATGGTGATCAGATTGATAGTCAAGAATGCGAAAATTTGATGGGAGTAGGGGATGTTGATGGAGCTAGTAGGCCTAGGCCTGTCTACTTTCACCGGTTGGTTTCTGATTGCTAATGGATTTAGTAGGGTCTGCTGGGTCTAGGTTTATAATTTATCAGTTATTTTAGAATTCATTAGCAGCTAGGATGAGATTTTTTCCAAGGTTTTACTATTATTTGTGGGTAGATGGAAAGTTTTGCTCGGCGAAGCCACCTGGTCATGATTGCATTTCTCGTTAAATATTTTGCAAAAAATGATTGTTCCAGACAGTCATAAATATATATTTTATTTGCTTCAGATGGGTTGAGAGTTTTGAGATTCTTGGCCTTTGAGATTCGTGGTGATTTTTCAGGTTGGTTGTTTGTTAAGCCTTTTTTGCTTTTTGGTGCTTTTCAGGTTTCCTGCAAATGAGGAGAAGCGGCAACTTTGGATTGCAGCAGTGAGGCGTTGGAAATGGCACCCTACAAAAAACTCCTATATCTGTAGCGATTACTTCCTTGTTACAGATTACAATGGCCCCTCTGCTGTACCATCCATTTTCCCAAAGTTCCCAAAACACCTCATGAGAGAGCCACCAAAAACCAGAAGGAAGTTAGTGAGGAAGAACTCATGTTTTAAAAAGGGGGCAAAGGGACAGCAAAAAAGCCAAACAGTTAAAAAACCTAAAGAGGGAAAATCTGATCCCAATTTACCAACAAAAATGCGACTGAGAAAAAAAGTCAAAATGCTTCAACAAAAGCTGCGTAGACGAAATCAGAAAATAAAAACAATGGGTGACCTTATTGATACTATGAAAAATAAAGAACTTCTTTCCCAGTCAAGTGCAGACCTCCTTAAGGATCAATTTTCTGGCACCTGTTTGGAACTTTTCCCGAATGAGGTTAAAAATAAGGGCCGTAAACCAGCTGGAAGGCGATATAGCGAAGAATTAAAACAATTTGCCCTGACTGTAAATTTCTACTCGCACAGAGCATATAATTTTCTACGCAAAATTTTTAAGCTACCACATGAGTCATCCATTAAGCAGTGGACAGCTTCCGTCAACTGTGAGCCAGGCTTCCTTACTGAGGTTTTTCAGTATCTTGAAAACCAGTCCAAAGATAAGCCAGAAATGTTAGATTGCGCCTTGCTTATTGATGGAATGTCAATTAGGAAACAGGTAACTTATGATCAGCTCAAGTCAAAGTATTCTGGCTTTGTTGACTATGGTAACATCATTCCAGAAAACTCTGAAAACCTTGCTTCTGAGGCTTTAGTTTTTATGTTGACCGGCCTAAAGTCACGCTGGAAATGTCCAGTTGGATACTTTTTAACAGACAAATTAAATGCTGAATCACAAGCATCATTAATCAAAGCAGGCCTTTCATTAGCAGCTGATCATGGCTTTAGAGTCTGGTCCATAACATCTGATGGTACATCTACCAATTTAAGCACACTGGAGAACCCTGGATGCAGATTCACAGATAAATATGACACCATGATTGTTAAATTTAAAATTGGCTCGCAATGCCTTAGGAAACCTAGGATCATTCAAAACATCAGATGGGGAAAGTATCTCATGGAAATACATAACAAATCTTTCAGTCTTGCAAGACAAGGAAGGTTTTACTTTAGCAAACAAGTTAAATTCAGAACACATAAATTGGGAAAAACACAAAATGAAAGTCAAGCTAGCAGCCCAAACATTCAGCTCATCTATAGCTGATGCATTAGAGTTTCTGAAAACTGACATGAATCTTGAAAGCTTCCAAGGTTGTGCTGCTACAATCCAATTTATTAGAAACATTGATAGGCTGTTTGACTTTCTTAATTCTAGGCACCCAATGATGAAAGGTTTTAAGTCACCTATAAGAGCCACAAATTTAAACAGCTTGGAATTTGTCTATTATCGCCTGCCATGAAACAAAAGCCAAAACAAATGAAGATCAAAATTTCAACACGCCGTAAAACAGCCCTTGGACGAGCTTGTCTTTATGGATTTTGCTTCACAACAGGTTCAATCAAGACTTTATAACATTCATTGTGGTCGTAATATAAAAATACTTCAGTTTAGGTTTAAGATTTTGGAATT
>NW_027019597.1:496599-507280 GCF_013076305.1 Rhopilema esculentum
AACTGTACATACAGAGCTATATATACAAAGAAGAACTGGTATATAGATGTACAAAAAAAGTTGATGTTATTGCAAATGACTGCTATTCTGCTATCAGAGCTCTAACTAGCTGTCCTTTTCAAGTGATTGGGGTGGGGGGAGGTCCCAAGACGTTTTCGACAACAAACAGGGCCTGCAATCCTGGAACTGCAGATGCTTTGGGAACTCTGGCAACAAGATTTCATTGCACGGCCAAAAGCTACTTCTTTTGAAAAAGATTTCCTCTAAAGGGTGTCACTGACTCCTAACATAGAATACGGACCTACACCTAGGACAGAGTGGCCCAGGATTTAACATTAGGAAGAATTATATATCTTTTTAATCTTACCTGTTGGTGCCTCATGCTCCTCGAAATATCCTTCTTCTTGCTCCCATGTGCCTTTGTCTTGCGTCTGAGTCGCAATTTTTGTTCCTTGCGCTCTTTCAGCATTTTCCCTCTTGGCGTTGAGACTGCATTTGAACACGTCCCTACCACTGGGTCATGCAAATATATAAATATATTTTTGCAGAGCTTTGTGAATAAGCCCGAAATAGCTCGTAACCAGTGAAAAATGTTCCCCCAAGGGTTAAACGATTTATTATGTGTCCGCTTGCCTCTGATCTGTAGAAGACTGCCCTATTGAAAGAAATAGAAGAAGATTTCACATTTGTTGACACAAGATCAGCAGCAAGAGAACTTTCTTGGGCAGCGGAGCAGAGGAATTGAAAATGCTGTTTCCCTCTCCAACTGGAAAACCTTTTGTATGAAGAAATGACAAATTATGAAGCTTTAACTTGCTTCAGCCCCCCTACCCTTCCACATTTACCGTCAGAACTTAAAAGGCAACCCCCCATAACAAGTTACCCCCCCCCCTATAACAAGTTACATCCAAATCATGAACTATTACGTGTTTTAAAAACTAAAATTTCTTATTGCATTGTTGCTGAATCGAATAGCTGCATGACTTGTGTTTGCTTTCCCTCATCTCCATCCACAAAACACCTCTGATGGCCTCCTGTACCTCCCTTCCTGTCATATAACTCCTAAACTGCACTCTCTTCATTCGTCTGTCCACTTGCACCTACGCCCTAACTTCGCCACATGGCACCTAGCTTCTACTTCTTCCATTTTCTTGTCTTGGGAACATTGTCCTACGCTCATTGCCATTAAGCAAATATAGCTCTCTTGTTCCAATAGCTAACAAAGCTTCATCGCTACCAACTCTATCTCTTGTTACTTCGCCTATTTCATTACTTTCTCCTCCATGACTTGCCCTAGCTCTTCTTCATCAGACATCTCCTCCAATGTATTGTGCAGCTGATTAGCAAGAGGCCTGAAGCATGCCATCGTGTTTCAAAATAGTATCCTACCTCTCTCACCTCGGATATATTTGGATCGGATGCACAAGGATCTAGCAACTAGTAAAATACAACGTCATAGCAAACATAGCCCCCACCAAAATTTGCTCTTTGAAGAATTCTTTTTCACAAAATTTACAAGTTTGACAAAGCTAATCCTATTAGTATGTATCAGATGATAGTGTGCCCATTAAAATGATGTGAAAAAGGGGAATACTCTCTTCGGGGCATGTTTAAATCGTAATTTTATATGGCATTGATGCTTGCGAAAATGATTTGTTATCTGATTTTTCTGACTAGCTCCAAAGCCAGAAATGGAATGGAATTAATATGAACTCTTCCCAGCAAATGCCGTAGAATTCCTTGCTTTTGCCAATTGGATACCCAAAACTATGTCGAAAAATGGGTATAGATTGTTGAAGGTTTGTCAGGGAAGGCAGTTAATATTTGACATTTATTTTAATATTGTAGAGGTGAATGGGTTAAGGTGGGAAATGTTGCTTAGAAGTTGAATCATTGTGGAAGTTAGATTATAGCAGTGGCTAGTAAATCTATTGCAGGTGTAAACAACTTATGTAGTGTTTCTGCTTGTTGGATAAAACAGCAGAGCTATGAACAAGATACACTGCTTCAAATTCTGGTAAAATGATATGTAATTATTTGGATCGGGAACAAGTTATGAGCTTAAAATTTCAGTATAAATTATTTGAGGGATATGTTGCTGTATGAAAAAGTGACGATACTATCTAGACTCAGCCGCAAGGCCATGATTTTTTATTATAGGCTGAGTTTTATTGACTACTCTTAGGTGCAAAATAGACAGGAGGAGAGATGTAACAACCTTCAAATTTTCTCTGGTGCCACCATGCAAATATTACTCTACACTCCAGTGCTAGTGGCTGCCACATGCTGCCACCAAATTTTGTAGGTGATTAAGGCAGAGGTTGTTAAAAAAGCACAACAGGGTTGATGGGTCTCCGCCAATTGACTGCTTACCTGCTATCAGAGCTCTAACTAGCTGTCGTTTTCAAGAGATTTGGGGGGAGGGGTCCCAAGACGTTTCTGACAACAAACAGGGCATGCAATCCTGTAACTGCCGATGCTTTAGCAACTCTGGCAACAAGATTTTGTTGCATGGCCAAAGACTACTTTTTTGAAAAAGATTTCCTCCAAAGGGTGTCACTGTCTCCTAACATATAATACGAACCTACACCTAGGACAGGGTGTACCCGGATGTAACATTCTAAATAATTATATATCTTCTTTGTCTTACCTGTTGGTGCCTCCTGCTTCTCTAAATATCCTTCTTCTTGCTCCCATGTGCCTTTGTCTTGCGTCTGAGTCACAATTTTTGTTCCTTGCGCTCTTTCAGCATTTTCTTTCCTTGGCATTGAGACTGCCAATGGGTCGTGCAAATATATAAATATATTTTTGCAGAGCTTTGTGAATAAGCCCGAAATAGCTCGTAACCAGTGAGATATCTTCCTCCAAGGGTTAAACGATTTATTATGTGTCTGCTTGCCTCTGATTTGTAGCAGACTGCCCTATTCAAAGAAATAGAAGATGATTTCACATTTGATGACACAAGATCAGCAGCAAGAGAACTTTCTTGGGCAGCGGAGCGGAGGAATTGAAAAGGCTGCTTCCCTTTTCCAACTGAAAAACCTTTTGTATAAAGAAATGACAAATTATGAAGCTTTAACTTGCTTCAGCCCCCCTACCCTACTCAAAAATTCCTTTCTTTCCCAAGATATTCATCCACTGGAGCACATGTTTGGGTTCCATAAGTTACTAAGGTTGTTATTTTGCTGCTTGCCATCCAATCTTAACGTAACTTGAATTCATAACTTTTTGTAGACAATTATCAGGATGAGCGCGAATAACGCACCTCTCGCCGCCATCTTAGGGTCAATATCAATGATGTTGGCCAAACAAACCTTTATTCTGTTCAAGAAACAATATCATGTGTTGCTACTTCAAAATGCCTTTAGCAAGGTTTCAAAAGCTGAAACGTTTTTTTCATGTAAATGACAACCTTGCAATCCCAACTCATGGTGATGCTAGGTTTGACAAGTTTTACAAAGTTCGCCCCGTGGTTGAAAGCCTGCTTTCAAAATGCAGAGCCCTGAGTCCTGAAGAGTCTCATTTAATAGATGAATAAATGATACCTACAAAAGCAAAATCTTCACTTCGCCAGTACTTGCCAAAGAAACCACACAAGTAGGGCTTGAAAGTTTGGGCCAGATGTGGGATGGGTGGATTTAATATGACTTTGAAGTATAAACAGTAAAGCAGGTAGAGAACAAGGAATTTGGTAAGGTAGGGGTGGTTGTTACCAGGCTTGTTGAGCATTTGTCAAAGCATTCAGGACACAAAGTCTACTTTGACAATCTGTTCACAAGTCTAAAGCGTGTACAGCACTTGAAAGAAGATGGTCTCTTGGCACGAATCGTTCCAACTGACTTGAAGGTTGCTGAAAAGTAAGAAAGATTTAGAACGTGAGGGGCGTGGTTCAACTTATTATTGTGTTGATGCAAATTCCAATACTGTGCTGGTTTGTTGGCTTGACAATGCCCTGCTTCAAATGGTTTTCTCATTTGTGGGTATTGAAGATGGAATGGAATAGGCATGCCAAGCTCACTCCTTGATATGTTAGGAAATTGTCGAGTAGTCTTAAGAAATTGAGAGAAACGTTTGGAAATTTTACCTCTAAAAATGTTCAAAGGAATTTTGGCATTATAGAACAGGAAATAAGTAATAGAAATGTATGTCGAGCTTTATGAAAAGAAGGATACTCTTACACACAGTACAGGAAAAAGGGGCAACTGGAACAGAAAGATCTTGAGAAGAGATTGCAGTTTGCTCGGAAATGTCAGAAGTTGCCTGAAAGTTTTGGAAAGTAAGGGGTAACCTTTTTTTGATGGAACCGGTTTGGTGCACAAGACAAACCCTGTCAAACAGTAATAACGGCACAAACACTAACATGAACATGGAAGAAGAAACGTTATGCAAGTCTGAGCCTAAACTGCATGGAAAGGGGCAAAAGAGAAGGATCAGGAAGTAGAATGGTCAGGTTCATGGTAGCAATTTCATATGGAAGAGATGCAATATCATGAATTCAGTATACTTCACCTATAAATGGCAATTTACGTTATAAACTTATCAGAGAGCATTTTCCTGGCATGTTTCAGGTCTCAGCCAATCCAAGAGGGAAGCTCTTTTTTCAAGATGGGGACCCTAACAAAAACAGCAAGAGAGCACTTGGAGGAGTTGATTCAATTGGATGCAAAGTTCTTGAAATCCATGCTCGGTCTCAAGACCCAAACCCGATCAAACACATTTTTCATTGGAAAGAAGCTTCAAAAGGATGCACTGGAAAATCATGAAAGAGACTTTTGGAGAATTTTGTAACTATATAAAGCAAACTATGATGGATTTTCCCAGCGCTGTGATTGACCAATCAATTAGAATCGATGCCAAAAAGATTAGACATGGTAATAAAAATAAAGGTGACAGAATAAAGTATTAACATTTAAAGAATTATAAAATTTTGTGATATATGACTGTAATATGTCGGTAAAGATAAGGTATTTAAAACAAAACAAAGCTATAAGCATGTTTCAAACACAGCTATGTGATGTAGAAGCTGTTCATGTATTTCACCATTTAAAAAATTGCTCACACGTAACCCCACATGTAACCACACACATAACGATACATGTAACCATAAAATATTTGACAGCATTGTTAATTCTACACTGTTTTGTGGTTTTTCCAACAGTAACCATCGTTTTCAAATTAAGAAAGGTCTATACATATTTTTTAATAACTGATGGTTACGTGTGGTTTTGTGTCATTCTCTGGTACTTACTCTCATAGTGTCATATGGTTAAGTGTGGGGTTACGTGTGGTTAAGTGCAGGAAATGTTGCAGTCATGTTATTTAGGCATCTTTTCCCAAAACAGCTAGTTTTGCAAAGCATTTACAACAGGGTGGAATGTCCTTTTGATCCTTTTCTTTAAATTGGTGACTGAGTTTGAATACTTTCCAGCAATCTGCCATCATCTCTGTCTCCTTATCATCTGTTTGGTTGTATTTGCCAATGTATGTAACTTCTGACTCACCTGTTGCAAATATTGGGACATCAGTGGTGATGCACAGGGGCGGATCTAGACGTTCGCACCGTTTGCACATGCGACAGTCAAACTTTTAAATTTATGCTAAGAATCCGTCTCGAAAGAGGTTTTTCCTTAACAACAACATTCTCGCTTATTGGCAAATTTCCAATTTGTGTTTTAAGTGTATTTGCTTGGGAATTATGCTTTAGTTATATTTGAAAACTGAACACCGTGCAGGAGCAGGAAGATCCAAGGTCTGAATCATGCATGATTCAAACCTGGCCACAAACACAAGCAAAATCTTAAACACCATCTCTAATTCAATCTCGATCTTAATTCAATCTGATTCAAATCTCAAAGCATCCTGACTAAAAAACAACAGGGTACCAATGTAGTTAGATTAGGGTATTTCAGTGCACAGTATGATTATTAGCACGTTCGCACTGATTCGCACAGCTTTTGTTTTAAAATATTTAACCAATGAAATTGCTAGATAGTGCAAACTTCGGTGCACAGTATGTTTTTTTAGTAAGGTCGCACCACTGGGCAAAGATTAATCCGTCTTCATTGCTTGCTTTGAACAGTTTTGAGCTTATTTATGCTTGGCATGGGGAATTTTTTCACTGGCTAAAAGGAATTTTGTGTTATGGAGTAGACTGGCTACATGTATAATGAGTATGTTAAACCTGATAATTTGGAAGACAAAGGTCGCTAGATTTTCAGAGTAACATTGGACACGGGATGTTTTCAAGTTTCGACATTCATTACCTCCTCCATGGATCAAGGGCCTACAAATGTCAATAAATGCCCTGGACTGGGGTGATACCTGCGATTTGGCTCTTATTCAGGACTTGAAATGATATTCAGGACATTGGCAGAGTGAAATTTTTATTTGGACAAAATTTTCAAAGTGAATCTTTTCAATGTGGATTCTCAGTTCTTTATCAGCTTTCAGATATTTCCGGGTAAAGTTTACTTGCTTGGGTATTCCCCTGAATTCGAAGGGGTTTCTTCGGAGTAAAATACATGTTTACACGCTGATTTGGTTTAGCTATTAAAAATACTAGTTATTAGTGCAGGTTTTTATGAATATTTGTGTACATTTGTTCTATTTTGTTAGTTATGAAAATTCATTGTAATGATATTTTTCATTTTTTGCGTGGCCTGGTTTGTCATCGTATACCATAAACAAATCGAGAGAGACGACTCAAATGTTTGCCTGATTATGAAAGGAAAACCGTGTCAATACGTTTAAAAATTTCAAGTTGTTTCTTGCTTTATGCTTGGCTAAGAAACAACACAAATGATTCTGTAGTATCCATTGAAAACTGTCGTGAACTCAATATTGCTTCGAACGCAACAACTACATGAACAGTCTACGAAGCAAGAAATAGACCTTCTTTAATTTTACCACGCCGAAATAATCACTAAAATCATTAAAACTCTACTCACTAACCACCACTAAGAAAAGAATTCCCTCTTCACGGGCACACAGCCTCTATTTATACTGCTACTTATTATTACGTAACTTTACAAAAATACCTACCGTGATTACATCATACTTGCGAGATTACCATCGAACGTTCCAGAAATTTCTACGCATACCATGACTTATAATTACAAAGCAATGTCAGCGGGGGATAAACAAAGGAAGTCTTAAACAAAACAACCTCATACGTAATGTTTCTAAAGATTAAGTAAGTTTTCATCACGTGTCTTCGTGGCACTCAGTGACTCCGTCACATTTCCCCCTCCTTTGGTAGACAAAAATGGTACATTTTTGACTGTCTTTTTAAAACGTGTTCAAATCCTTGATAATGTGTCCGCATTTGAGTTATCCTGTCCTCTCCGATACTCTACTCTGTAGTTATACATCGGTAATGCCAAACTCCATCTAGTTAGCCTGCTGTTCTTCTCTTTCATCTGGTCCAACCATTTTAATGCATCATGGTCTGTCTGAATTGAAAACTTCCGGCCATATAGATAAACTCGCAACTGCTGTATTGCCCATATGATAGCCAAACACTCTTTCTCTACAACAGCATAGCGTCTCTCTCGATCAAGTAACTTGCAGCTAAGATACATTACGGGGTGTTCTTCATTGTCATCTCCAATTTGACTAAGAACTGCTCCAAGTCCTCTATCTGATGCATCCGTCTGTAGTAAAAACTCTTTGCTGTAGTCAGGGTTTCTCAAGACTGGTGATGAACATAGAGCTTTTTTAAGTCTTCTGAACGCGTTTTCACAATCATCTGTCCATTGAATCGCACCTTTTACTTCCTTTTTAGTGAGGTCCGTTAATGGGGCTGCGATGTCTGCATAACTGGGTATGAATTTTCGGTAATATCCCGTTAAACCAAGAAATGAGCGCACTTGCTTTTTGCTTTCTGGTCTCAAAAAGTCTCTGACCGCTTTCACTTTGTCATCTTCTGGTCGAACTTTGCCATTTCCAACAATATGTCCCAGATAATGCGCCTCGTTCATTGCCAATGAGCATTTCTTTGCATTTGCTGTGAGCCCCGCTTTACTGATACGCGTCAATATCTCCTCCAAATGTTTTAAGTGGTCCTCCCAGGTAGCACTGAATACTATGACGTCATCTAAAAATGATGCTGCACATTTTTCCATCCCTTTAAGTATCTTGTCCATCATCCTCTGAAAAGTAGCAGGAGCTCCCATAGGCATAACTTGAAATTAAAATAAACCAAAAGGTGTTGTGTGTTGTGCTTTTTAAGGCTGGTCGGTGTATGGTAGCAAAATCCACAATGAAATAAACACGATATATATATATACTATTTACAAGTTATTATTATAATAAATTCCATTCTTGACAACGAACGATCTTGACAACTTTAAACACTTGAAAACTTCACTTCAAAACTACTCGATCACCAACTACTCTCCAACTTGAGCATGCCTCTCCCAACTCCAACTGAGCTAAACAATAGATCCATCAATCAATTACTTTAACACAACAATATGCAGCTAAGCGTGCTTTAAAACCAATATCGACTACGGACAGCATAATAATATTAAGAACAAAAGAGCAACGATATTTATTCTAAACTTATATTACAACACTCCTCCCCCCTTGAAAAGAGTGTCTTTATGCATAAAATGTTACGAAATCATTGTAACGAACGAAATTAGTTCTTCATTGTAACGTACAACATTCCTTCTTGGACGCAAGTTATAACGTGGTTCATCAAGCTCTTCCTCCCTGTCGCTTTTGGCAAAAATCTCATCAGAGGATTGAGAGTTGGTAACATCATCTGTAGGTACATGCAGAACAGTAGTGTTCATGACAGATTCCGGAGCTCTTTTCAATTTATCACGCATAACTGTTTTAATCAATGTACCTTTATTCGAAGGAATTTCAATGCTGTAGACTGGATGTGATGCTCTTATGATCTTAAATGGTCCATTCCATTTAGCAATCAGCTTAACTCTCGCAAGTCGTGGTAAATAAACATATACATAATCACCAACAGACAGTTTATCATCAATAACATTCTTATCATGATATGCAGCATAACGAGCTTGTCTTTGATTCATGTGTTCTCTTGCAGTATCGTACATTGAATTCAAATTATCTTTATATGATTGTAAGCTTAAATTTGACTCAGTGTTCTCAAAGGTACCATACAGAATATCGATAGGTACTCTGAAACGACGAACAATTTGTGATAAAATCTCTTTACGCTGATTGTACGGAAGACGTCGAGCTGGCTGTGAAACTGGTACATTTTCCTTGAGATGGATTTCATGATGAGCATGACTGACAACAGGCACCTTTGTAAGATTTTTTTGGTAATCTGTTAGAATGCGTACTACTGTAGATCTGTTTACTTCGTCTAAGTGTTGTAACTTAGGGCTGAGTTCATCTTCTGATAAAGTAGACTCATGCACAGCTACTGCATTTGGAGCACTGTTTCTGAATATTGTTTCTTGTGCTTGCTCAACTGAGTTGATAACTCCTAGGACTTCACCTTTTGATAACAACATATCTTCGCTACTGTCATTTAACACTGGTAAATCAACAACTTTTGAAGCGCTCTGCAGAAACACATCGCTAAGTTCCAGGCCATCACGACTCTCTTTAATTGGTTCAAATACACATGGAGCGTCCTTTAAAACATCCTTCTTTGAATTGATTATCTTTGATGGTACCATTTTGATAGATTCTGCAGGAATAATAGTTGCCTTGGCAACATGAACATATGCAGTATTCGTGTCCTTCTTCTCCTTCCAATATTTAATAACAACTTGATCTCCAGACGAGGGAACAAATGTTATTAAATTATTAAAATGATCTCTGACAGCTCCTTTAAAATTCAACTCGGTATCCATGCCCAAAACGTTAGAAGAAATAGCTGATGACACCAGTACCGGCTGGTATTCAAGTATGTATGACGTTCCATCTTCACGTAAAAATTTGATATTCAAGTACGCAACACCATCCAAACGGAAAGTTTCACCAGAAATTCCAATTCCGCTACGGTTTACGGGAACCAAAGGTGGCTTGATTTTCAATTCGTCGTATGCGCGACGAGTGATCATCGTATACATGCTTCCGGGATCATTTAAGATGTCCATATCAGATCCACCAATGTTCAGTTTCAACATTATTCGAGGGACTGGTTTTAACGCAACACCATTCTCAACATTAATTTGATTTTCCTCTGTCATTCGACCCGCCGATGAACTGACTCTGCCATTCTTGGGTGCATGGCTATTTTCACGTTTTTGTCTGCAATGTTTGGAAATATGTCCTTTCATACCACATTGGTAGCATGTTCTCAGCTTATAGCAGCGGGACCTGTCATGACCGTTTGCTCCACAGTTTGAGCATGCTTCCGCCTTTTTCAATCCTTCCGCACCTTTAGACATCTCATCCATGTGAAAACATAATTTCTCAACCATCTTTTCCAAACGATCAACGCGATCATTGCTAGAATAACTCGTCGCGGCCGTCTCAAAACTTGCTTTTGCCGTTGCAATATTATACGGATTATCTGCAACTTTCGAATTAATAAGCTCTAGTAAGCTCTCTAGTGTACATTTCCCCGTTAACTGCAAAATTTTGGCTGGCTCCTGAATCGAAGAGTCCAGCTGCGATAGTATGTGGTTTTGTGCTATCGAATCGATCACGTTACCGTCCGAAATTCCATACAGTTCTTGTACGA
>NW_027019597.1:513426-531755 GCF_013076305.1 Rhopilema esculentum
CGTTTGTGTCATGACGTATCTTACAAGAAACGAAAATGATTCTTTTGATAATTGCTGATGGCGCACAACCTATTGTGGCAGGCTTCTATCCCATAATGGTCATTATTTCCTTGGAAAAGATTCTTGCCCAGACTAAAGGAATGTGGATGAATTGCCGATGTAATAGCCAAGGCGTGCTGGTCAAGCGTCTGAAGGAATAGATTGGCCATAGAAGCAAAGCTACTTAAAAACAGCTTTTTGAAGCCTTCTTCGCTATCAAACTGTAGGGTGTCCATGAACCAAAGGTGAATTCAAGTCGAAGATTACAAAAGGAAATGATTGTGAATTGAGGCTTGTCCAATCAACCGCCAATTTGAAGTCCCATGAATAATTCACAAGAGAATTCAAACGATTATGAAACAATTAACAACCTTTGACACATCAGTAAATTCAAATGATATGTCAATTATTCTTCTGAATGTCTCGAGCTATTTATGCATTCGTCCATTGCTGTAAAAGTGAAAAAAACAATGAGCGCCATTTTAGCAGCAGAGGTTGTTTTTGTCTGCCACAGTGTTTGCTTGATCTCAGGCATCAAAAACTATACCGTACCGTGGACATTCTCACAAACATCAGGAGCTGCAGGATATTGAGATCGAAGCAAGAGCGAGCATGGTAATGACCCTTCTGGTTAAAGGCTTATGAGGTACAGTCTCTGGCATGAGTAAAAACCATACTTTGACTAGAGTGACTTGACTATAAATAGTGACTTGATAACAAACAAATCCAATTACAAAAATACAGGTAAACGGCTCAAGAGCGAGGCCCCATGCAAGGTGGATTTAAGCACCGATGAAGAAGCTGTGGAAGCCTTTGTAAGAGACCATCATTTCAAAGTGCTTACTAGTTTGAGCCTACTGAAAGAACGTTTAGAATGGTTTGACGCAGTCCGTTCACTAAAAGAAACAACTGTTGGCGAAAAGAAGCACGAGGCAATGACGAAGAAATTGTTTGCAGCTTATAAGTATTATGATCCATTCCTAAGATGTCCTGCAAGACATTTCAAAACTGACCGAAATAACGACCATCGGCATTGGGACTTCTGAAGTCTCATGCTGCAGTTAGAAGCAATGTATGCGTGAATTTATTGACGAAAACTCCAAAGCAAAGATAAAGCTATTAAGTGTACAAGTAAAATTTGCGATCAATAAAAATCCTGGATCAAAAACTGGCATGGGACGGGCAAATTACTAAACCCTACTTCTTTGCTTGAGTCTTTCGTCAATAAATTCAGCATACATTCTTCTCCTACTGCAGATGAATCAGAAGTCCCTCAATGACCGATTGGCTCATTCGGCTTCCATTTTTTTGAAATGTCTTGCAGACCATCAAGGAATGGATCATAATAACTATCAAGCTGCAAAAACAAGATCTCGGCATCCGTGCCTCGTTGCTTCTTTATCGCGACACAAACAGTTGTTTCTTGTGAAACGGGACGCGTCAAAAACATTCAGAACGTCTTTCAGTATGGCTCAACAGTTATACCATGAAAGACTTCTTTACAAATATCCACAGGAGCCTTCTCATAGTGCTAAATCCACCTTGCATGGGCTCCCTCTGACGTTACCTTTTTGTTAATGGTTGTTCGTTCATCAATCACATAAGTCAAGTATTAGTCAAGTATGGTTTGCCAGAGACTGACTCCAAAGCCCATTAACCAGAAGGTCATTCATGCTCGCTCTTGCTTCGATCTTAATATCCCTGCAGCTGAATGTTGAAATGTCATGGTAACGGGCGTATTAGTTTTGATGCCCAAATGCAAAACCACTCTGCAAACAAAACACGCTCTGCTGCTGAAATGGCGCTCAATTGTTTTTTTCACTTTAAGCCACTGACGAACATACATAGAGCCGAGACATCACGAATGTATTGCATCATCATTTGATCCTGTGTGTCAAAGGCATCTGTTAAATTGTTCATAATCTGTTTGAATTCTTGTGAATTAGTTATGGACTTCAAATTGGCGGTTGATTGGACAAGCCTCAAATTCACAATTTTCCTTTTGAATCTTCGACTGAATTCACCTTTGTTCAGGACACCCTACATTTGATAGCGAAGCAAGGCTTCAAAAGCCTGTTTTTGTAGCCTTATGCTTCTATGGCAATGCCTTCCCTTCATCGCTTGACCAGCAGACCCTTGAGCTATTACATCGGCATTCATCCACCATTCCTTTAGTCTGAGGCAAGAATACTTTTTTCCAAGGATAATCAAATTGACCATTATGGGATAGAAGCCGCCCAAGTAGGTTGTCGGCCATCAGAATTATCAAAAGTATACCATTTTGATTTCTTTAAGATCAGTCATGACAACAAACGTGCTTTTAACATTTTAAGACACTTTGGTGCCAAGTAATGCTCGTCTTAGAAGACCATATCGATACATTGTAGCCAAAACATTGTAAAAAATTCGCCATTTTGAAAAATTCCGCCATTTTGAAATTTTCGGCAAATTTCAACATGCCCCAAGTCTTAATCTATTCCAGCATGTCTCTTGGCAAGGAATCCGAAGAGAAAACCTTGACAGGAAAAAAGGCCTAATTTTTCCAGCAAATGACCTGTCTATGATGTCCTCTCGACCCTCAAACACCAACTTTCCACCTGCTTCATTCACTTCTTGGCAGCAACGAAATTCTAGAGCCCCAACCAAGTGCTCAGTTTTGCAACCGTTACAATTACACCTGAATAAAAAATACGCTAGGGTGAATGGCCTAAAAAGTTATGATATGACATGCATGTTATAAAATAATTTACACAAATCAACTATAGTTTGGAAATGTTGAATAATTTAAGCTAAACATACCAGTCTGCAACCGCGATTCTATTCTCAGACCTGGCTTCGAAAACATCGCGTGGGATTCCGTCTCTGTCTTCTTCGAAGTTAAAAGTTTGGCCAGGAATGGCGAGAGGTTCGTCTTGATAAGGAAGATTTGCCCCCATGTTCACAATTTCGTAATCGCCTCCGCTTGAACATTCACTACTGATATCGCCATCAGATACCGTTCTGATACTGTCGTTTGAATCACTTGAAGCCTGTGCAGTATTGCTTATTAAAACTATCTTCTCGCGACACGAATGAAATCGCACGCTGCACTATGTCTGTTCAAAATGTTAACATCCCGAAAGTGTCCTACTTATGACGTCACGCGCTGCCCATGTTTAATTTTGAAAACGTCCCACACACAGTACTTTTTTTAAAAAAATTTAAATATAGTTTGGAACGTTATATCTTGGAAAATTTGGCATCAAACTAACCAGAAAAGCTTAAATTTTTTGGGAAAGGAAGAAACCCAATATCTTGAAAAACATGTCATAACCACTTTAAGGGAGGTAAAGCTATCCCTTGCAAAGGAGCTTTCTGATCTTGGTAACCATATCATCCCTGGTAAAAAACTTTGCCCCAACTGTCGTATACAGGCAACTACCAAAATTCATGATGATGTGAAAAAATCTGGGGTTTATAACATCGATGAAGTGAATGATGATGAAGTATGTGATAAAGATGCACCAACTGACACAGACAAAGATAGCTTAAATGCTTCGTTGGAAGATATAGAAGTCTCACCTATCAAGCTCCATTCTCTACCAAAGCATGCAAAGTTAAGTCATGGCAAACGAAAGTTAGCACAGGTCAAAGAAGCTTTCTCAAAGAAGGTTGCCAAGGTCTTAGAAGTTGACACCACAAAATTACCTGAAGATGATGGAAATCAGCAAGAACAAAGTGAAGTCTTGATGCAAAAAGCTAGAGACCTTGACGAGCTCGTTGAGCTTATGGAAAAAAAATTGAAAATATCAAATCGAAGCAACACTTGCAGGTGCTGACATTGGTTCCAGATTCCTGGAGTGTAAGGAAAGCTGCTGCCGAATTCAATGTATCAAAGCAAACAATAGAGAGTTTACGATTCACTACTTAGGTCACTACGGCTACTCAAAGTGGTCTGTGCACTAGTTTTGCCTCCCCGTAGTCACAAAACATGTTACGAATCACGACCTCATTGGTAGTACGCAGCATTGGCGCCCAAAATCAAATTTGTGTTAAAAATGGCAGAGGAACTTATAATGCTGCATGCTGCAGGACTCTTGGATGACAAAGAACTTCTGATTTTTGACAACGCCAATAGAAGAAATAATCTTCACGCTATGCTACTGTATCAAAATTATGATCGTTTTGTTTTAGAGGACATGGAAGAAAGCGAATGTTTGGTCGAGTTTCTTTTTAAGAAGGAGGACATTTATAACCTTGCTGTTGCACTTCGTCTCCCCGCGGATTTTAGATGTGCGAATGGCGTTGTTGTCGTTCCATCGAGGCTCTCTGCACCTGTTTCAAACGTATGGCATATCCTTGTCGATATGCAGACTTAGTACCGAGGTTTGGTAGGCCGGTTCAACAGCTCTGCATGATAACAAATATAGTGATTGACTTTATGGTTGACACACACGGACGGCTACCAAGACACTATTCTTGAGAAGTCTAAACCAGGCTTTTCTTTCAAGAGAAAATTTACAAAGATATGCAGATGCAATTTACCAGAAAGGCGCTGCTCTCGATAACTCCTGGGGTTTCATCGATGGTACTGTGCGACCTTTTTGTAGGCCAAAGCAAAACCAACGAGTAATTTACAATGGGCATAAGAGAGTACATGCGATAAAGTTTCAGTCAGTTGTTGCACCCAATGGTCTAATTGCTAATTTGTTTGGACCAGTTGAAGGAAGGCGACACGACAGTGTGGTCTGTTGGAGGAGCTGGAGACATATTCTTTTTCACCAACAGGTCAGCCACTATGCATCTACGGTGATCCTGCCTACCCTCACAGAGTCCCCCTCCAATGCTCGTTTGCAAGGAGAGCTGTGCTATCCCCTGAAGAGCAAGCTTCAACCAATCCATGAGCCAGATTAGAGTCTCAGTTGAATGGGTCTTTGGAGACATCGTAAACTATTTTAAGTTTACCGATTTCAAGAAAGACTTAAAGATTGGACTCAGTGCTGTTGGAAAGTTTTATATTGTGTGTGCCCTTCTTCGTAATGCTATGACTTGCCTCTATGGGAACAGCACATCAAAATTTTTTGATGTTCAGCCTCCTGCCCTTCATCGATATTTTAGCAGGGAGTAATCACTTCATAAAGGTTTACCCATAAACCACAAACAGTTTTTTTAAAAGCTACCAAATTCGCCAAAAGTCTTTCACAAGTAACACACATGACAAAAATCAATTAAGGATTTAAATAGAAGAAAATTTAATTTTTGAATACACAGCCAGCATTACAGCCAAAATTGAAATTAAATATTTTGTCAAAGATCATTATTGCCATTTCCCAAGCGAAGCTATATATATATTTTTTTGTTCTTGCAATTGTTTGATTATCTCCTGCTGTTGCTCAATAATTTTTTTCAGAGAGTCCAACAATTCCCCACCCCTCTTGTCCCTGTCCTCCTGCTGTTTTTCAAGAATAGCCAACTCTTTTTCTTTTAACTTAATTTCATGCTTCTTTATAAGAAACATGTCATTATGCATCCTTTCTTCAAGCTGTAATTGTCTCTCTCTGATATCAATATCAACCTTTTTTGGCTTTCTTCTCTGGTTTCTTTATCCTGTAAATACTCAACCATGCCAATGCCAGATCTCTTCTTTTTCTTTGAACTTTCTTGGCCCTCTCTGTCCTTTGTCTGAGACACTCTCTGAGACACTTTTCCTGACACTCTCTGCTGTTTCTCTTTGTTTTTCCGACTGTTTGTTCTTGTTATTTTGGGATTCCATCAGCTCTTTTTCTGCATCAAGCTTCAAGCTCACTTACTTCAGGGCTAATTCAACTTGCTCTTTCTTCCTCCCTCAAACGTTTTTTATAAGCCTTTTTATAGGTCTTAGCATATCTCTCCCTGACACCCCTCTGATCTACAGTGAATCTAATTTGTTGCACCAAATGCAATGACTCAGCATGCCTGCCCCCTTTCCCTAGAGCCAAGCTTAAAACCAAATGGCTTGGCTACTAGAATTTATCTTGCCAATAAAACATCATGCTCTTTAGTCCATACCATTTTAGTCCTATAGAAAGATATACTTAAAATCTACAAGTTGGAGATAACACACAAAAAGACAAGAATGTGAAAATTTTGCAATCTGTTATCTTCATGACTTAGAATATAGTATTTACAGAAAAGAATACATCTTAGGTGCCAGCTTTAAAAATACATTTTGTCTAATATACATCAGAATCAATTTTTAGTACAAAGGTATTTAATGGATTTAAACTTTTTTGAATAGTAGGAAATGAATCAATAAAAGGAGCAACAGAGAATCAATTTCAAAGAACTGCCCAATATCTGTTAAACTTTTAATGAAGTATTTTAATTAAATTTTTTCAAATTTGAGAATAAAAACATGTTTCATTCTGCAAACACAAAACAAAAAATCAATTTTTGTTTTGATATAACTTGGCCATGTCTCTGTGTTTATATATAGATAGGGTTAAGACTTTGCTACTTTATACTGTATTTAAAGGATTTAGACGAAAATAGCAACCTAATTCTTTATCGAGAAGGCACGGAAACACAATGTTCAATGTAAAAATACAGAATACTTTAGGGGGAATTTTAACATAGTTTTATGTCCAATCAAAGGAGGGCCTGATTTTTCCTGGCACAAGATCACACAAATCAGCTTGGAGAAACTATAAACAACAAAATGATCAAGTTCAGTCTTGTTATACGAACACTGGACAGCGTAACTTTGGATTTGGAGTGGTTGACATCTGTTGTCGAGGATTTGCCATTTTGCACTTCGGGTAAAATGTGATCTACAATAAAAAACGAAGCAAGTCTAAACTGCAAAAGCAAACAGGACGTAAAGGAGACATGAGTGAACTGACACTTCAGTAAAACAAAGCAAAACAAGCTGAAAAAACTGAATCTAACCTGTAAAATTGCAGCGTAGTCGTCGGTACGTAAAAACTGGCCTTCTTGGGTAGCAGACTTCTGTAGTCCATGGCAAGGATTCCCCTCGATCCTTGGGCCGCGCTAGAATCCAGACCTCTTTGAGTAGCCGTAGTGATTTACGTACTGAATCGTAAACTCTCTAATTAAAAAAGCAAGGGTTCTTAAACAGCAAAAGGGCATTCTCGAAATGCTAGATGTAGTTGGTGGTAATAGAATTCAAGAGACAATAAGAGAGCTAGTGCAGGATTTTTATTGTGACGATGAATACACGAGACAGCTCCCTGACAAGAAGAACTGTGTAAGCATTGGCAAAATGCAGTACATGTCAAAGCGACTTATCCTGGGTAATATAAAGGAACTCTATGCAGCCTTTAAAGCTAGGCATTTTATTTTTGCAGAGGATGTTTTGCAATGGTGGAGAATTTGACGATGGTGATAGCAGTGACCATAAACCTGATGAAAATGAGGAAGAAGAGGCTTCTATGATGCATGAGACCATTACCTTTCAACAGTGGACTAGTACTGATTGTACAGATCTGGTGACACAAACATCAACTGTAGAAGAATACCTTGCTGTCTTGTGAGAAAAACTTGATGCAATTACATCACATTCGTTTATAGCAAAATCGCAGGCAAGTTATCTGAAAAATTTGAAAAATGAGGTAAAAAAAGATGAGGTTATTGTTCTTGGAGACTACGCAGAGAACTACAAATTTTTTATTCAAGATGAGGCCCACGGGTACCACTGGAATCAGCAGCAATGCTCATTGCATCCTGTGGTTATATATCATCGTTGCAATGAAACTTCAGCAATAACAGCATTATGCTATATTTCTGATGACTTGGAGCATGATGTCAGTTTTGTTCATGATGTCATGGAAGGTACTGCTACCTTCCATGACATCATGAACAGTGGATATCAAGGAAAAAATATCCACTAGCATATCAAAGATCCATTACCTCTAAGATGGCTGTGCAGGCTTATATAAAAACTGCAAACATTTTCTAAACTTGTGCTACCATAGAGAGGATTTTGGAATTGATTGCCAGTGGAATTTTTTTGCAACCAGCCACGGTAAATCCCCATGTGATGGAATAGGTGGGACAGTCAAGCGCCTCACGGCAAAAGCCAGTTTACAACGCCCCCCAGGTAATCAAATTTTGTCTGCAACCCATATGATGGAATTGTGCTCAAATTTTATCTCTAGCATTCAATTTTTCTTCATTTCACAAATTGAGATATCACAGACGAGAAAATGCATGGAAACCCCCTTTTCAAAAGCTAGGACGGTCCCTTCAAGGGGTAACACAAGAATATGTTTCAAAGGGTCGAAAGGTGGGCCATAGTGGGAAATGTCATGGTTGCCATTACACACAGACATGATGTCATTAGAGTCGATCAACATGAAAAGATTAATGGTGAATAATTTAAGACTCTCGTTTTGGCAATTTCCAGGAGCTGTTTAATAAAAGCTGAAAAGACTGAAAAGAGTTTTTTTGAATGAAACATTTGCAGTTGTTCAAAAACATCAAGACTCTGTGGAGGACATGTTGTAAATAACGAGTATTGTCTAGTGATGTATATATAGTATATGTAAAGTATTGTCTAGAGATTTAATCGAGGTTGGGGGAGGCATTGATTGATAGGATTTTGATTATTGGATTGCTCGAATGACGAACAAGTTTTAGAATTAAAATTTGATATGTTTATAGAATATATTTTGGGTATTGATTTGTAATTGTTTATATTGGAATCTAGATTGTAGATTCACGGTTTCCTAATAAGACTGGTTCAGAGAGCCTTGGAATCATGTTTTCCTCTTGCTTTTTTTTAACTGGATTAATTGGATGAACTGGAATAATTTTCTTTGCTTGTATGTATCGTGTCCCCTTTTTTGTTTTATTTAACTGTAAGAATAGTTCATCCAGAACAGTTTAATTAAGATTTTTAGTGATTTCCCCGATTTTTTAAGGTCAAGCATATCTTCTTCCACAGGAACAACTTACATTGAAGGCAATTCTGTTAACCCAATGCAGCTGAGTTTGTAGGGGATAGGATGTAAAGATTTGAATATATTTTTGATGACTGGAGATATAGATTATGCATGGTAGCTATATATATCTTTATATCTAATTTATCAAGAAAAAATGAAAGTTAAAATGCTATAAGGGTACATCAAAGGCCCTTCACAATCGAAGAAAAATGGCTTCTTTGGATTGGACCATGGTTTTATGTAAGATGGTCTTATATAAGAACTTCCTCTCAAAACTGAAAGATATATCAAATGTATACAATTTGATAAAGAGTTTTACAAAGAAGTTGGAATTTGCCTGAATGCAACTCAAATTGAGGCATCAAGGCCTATTGTTCCAGCTTGGCTTTTTTAATTTCTAAACTCCTTTTGGGTTTATTTTATATCTTAAAAGTGCCACAAATAAAACAATGACTTTGTGTAGGTGTTATTTCTTTGGCATTCTCCATAACTAAGATGAAATGAATGAGAAAATTGATAAAGGATCCTATCCTTTTATAAGAATTTTAATGATGATTTAATGAAATTTAATAAGAATTAAATTCACGAGGGGCTTTTGCATTGGTTGTTACTCCTGAGTTGATTATTGACTGTTATTCATATTTTTGGTCTCATATGCCTCGCTTTCCCGTGGTTCTCTTGCATTTGCTTTACTCGTTTATTGGTATTGCAAAGTAGTCTTGGCCTCCGGGGGTTCTGTTTAGTAATGCTAAGGCAAGATTTATGACTCATGGCGGTTTTCTTTCCCTAGGTTATTCTTGGGGGTATTTATGGTTTTTTTGGCATAGTGTTGGTTTCACTTTGCTTCGTGAAAGGCGACAAATAGAGTGTGCTGTTTATTTGCTTGGTGAAGCTACAATACAACTACTCTTTTTGTTTTGGTTTTTCTTGCTGTATGCTGTTTCCATGCTGTTCTTTTCTCGCCACTGTGTTTGGCTCAGGCTTGCTGATGAAGGGCACTGTCAAAGTATTAGTACGTCTACTGGCTTCCAGGTATGTTTACCAGGCTGTTTTAGAAATGATCTGGTGTCTGTAGCTTGGTCTCTTGCAGTGAAAGTTAATTCTCTTGTGTATTTGAGTAGTTTCACTTCTATGCTGTTCACAACATACACATTGTCCCCTCGAGCTTGTGCCTTCTTAGCAGAATTTACTTGAGGGGCTAGTTTTATTGTTGCTTGATAACATTTATTCTCACTTGTTTAAAGCTATTCCGGCAAGAAATTAAATGGATTATTAACTTTAGCCACTTTTTTTAGCCTTCCAACATTATTCATTACTATACTTAAGCCATGCGAATTTATTCTTGGAATGGAGGCTCTTGAGACAAAAATACTGCTGTTACAATGCTTTTGTTGCAATTCATTTTGATTTCTTTTTCGGAATTAGGCCTTTATAAAGAGACTTAACGGCTCAGTTACATATTGTGAGGTCACATTTTGGAAGGTATAGTTGTTAGAGTGACAACTTTCTTCCCTTTCAAAGTTGTTGTCTTGTTCTATCTAAAGACTGGTATATTTTGCTCAGTTTTGCTTGATTAGGCGCAGTTTATTTTAGCTCTTAATAGTTTTGTTACCCCTGATGCTGCTGGTAGCTCGGTTCTTGTGCATTTTGTAACCTTAAACGTTTCGCAGATGTGTGGCCCGAGCATAGTAAAGTTGTTCAGTATTGAGGTGATATTCCTTAACTAAGATGAAATGAATGAGAAAATTGATAAAGGATTTAATCCTTTTATAAGAATTTTAAGTCACTTATCTCTTGCATCTTCAAATGTAAACCTTTTCAGCTTAGAATCTCTGTTTTCATTTGTTAATTGACAATTTATTATTTCTTTCTCTCCCTCTTTCAGAATATTACACGAAAACATCCTTATTGCATTAGATAGCCAAGTAAATGTTTTTGCTTTTTCAACATCTCTTCTAAAAACTACAAAAAAATGTTTAAGGATTTGCCAAAGTTTTGAATGATCAAGGAAGAAAATGCTGATTTTTGCTTAAATGATGGTGAGGAATCTTTGGTGCAGGATTATCTTCAAGAAAACGATCGAAAGCTGCCCTTTGAAATCATTAGTCAAAAGGAGGAGGCAATGTTATGTCAGGCAAGCAATTCAAAAATATGATCGGAAATTCTGGACAGACAATGTCCCTCTCTTTTCACATGGTGTTTCTTTCGTTCACAAACGTAACCCCTATAGAGACGCTTTGACGTCAAGAGGGAGAATTTGGACAAGATCCAATGAAGGTCTCAAGTACACCAAAAAGGGGTCCAAAAGCTTACCTGAAGGGCGGAGACTACATCTTCTAGTTGGTGTTGGGTTCACAAACGGTGTTGTCATTGCAGAAGAATATCAAAAATTCAATGCAGAATGGTTTGCAAGATTTGTCCACAAAACTTTACATCCTACACTAATTGATTGTGCCATATCAAAGGAGAAAGAGAAGCTTATTTTTTTAATGGACAATGATCCAAGTCAGAGGAGCAAACTCGCTACCGATGCATTACACGATGTAGGGGCAGAGCTCATAGAAATACCCCCCAAGATCACCCGATTTGAATCCGATTGAAAATATTTTCAACAATGTTAAATCTCAGTTGGTAAAAGAAGCATTATATTTGAAGATCGAAAAAGAGAGTTTCGAAGAATTCCGTGCTAGGGTTTTGCAGACACTTTTCAATTTTGATTCCTCCATCATCGATCGTACGGTAGCAACGATGCATGATCGTCTTAAAATTATAGCCAAAAATGGAGGGTATCGAATCAAGTATTGACTGCTGTAACACTGACTAGAAATTAAAGAAACTTTTTTTAATGCTGTTTATTACCATAACTTTCACTTAATTATGTGCCCTATTTTGTAGTTATAGTTAATAAATGTTTTGCTAAGTATATTAGTAAATATAAATTTACATATGAATATAAATTTACATGTGTCTTCTTTGTACCTTCTACTGTTACTTGCTATATTGTAGAATTATGCTATTCGTATAAAAGGTTATGCAACGAGAATGCCTCTTCCTAGCAACGAGGCTACCAATTACAACAAAGACAAGACAACATCTTGGCGGTTGGATTGACCTACACAACGGTCTATAAACTTTAAGGGAATCAAAATAATTTCATTTGGGATAATGTGGAGATAATAAATACACAAAGGATAGCTTTCTGTAAAGGTAGTTTGCCTGCAAAAAATAGAAAACATTTACGCGACGAGTGCCTGGAAATAAAGGAAAATGTTCACGATTTACGCTGTTTATGAAAAGGATTTGATCTTGGCTCATATTTCTCATTCAATATGTGTAGACCGTGGAAAGATTTGTTAAATTTGCTAAATATATTGGCTGTTGGACAGAAAACACACAACCAACGTACATAGGCAAACATTCCACGAATTTCGGTTACCTTTACTAGGAAAATGCTTCATAGAATATGGAGTATTCTGAATGAAAGAAAGTGTCGTTATTATTTACGAAGTTTATTTACAGAGTACAAAACTGCGAAGGATAGTCATGTGATGATCGATGCTGTCAATGAAGGAACATTGTTGCAAAACAATGTCCACAGGAAGGAATAGTTTTCTGGCATTCCAAATCAAATTGATGCCTGAAAGAAAAAAATACGCCATCAAACATTCATCATCTCCGTTTCTCGGTCGTCTATAATGGAACCCTTGACAAAAGATATTGGGGCTTTTGCTGTTGCAAAGATTGGCGTGTCTCTGCAGAATTCAATGTCCTGGTTGTATGTTGTTTTTGGTGCAGCAAAATGGACAACATGGCCTTCCAACAATAACAACATGTCATGCCATGGCAGTATGACAGGCGA
Source organism: Rhopilema esculentum (assembly GCF_013076305.1). Next base: position 526,246 of record NW_027019597.1, read on the forward strand.
CCACCTGAAGTCATTTAAAAAGATCACTTCTTATTCTCAACACCAAGCCATGCATAGGAGCAAGTTGCAGGCGAGATAAAAGTGTCTAAAATGACTCGTAAGGGGTCAAGGATGAAAGTTTTCCCGCAGTTGGCTGGGCCACAAATGTAAATGTTACGGCCCTTGCCACGACCCATTACAAGGAGCTTGATAATGGCATCGGAGAATACAGCTCTTTCGATTGAATTTTTGTTCAAAATTTTGAGGGCACATTGCAGCCATTCACCGCTACAACATGGAGTGGTTATTTGCTGTTGTAGGATTTGTAGTCTGGACAATTTAGAATGCTAAATTTTATCGGCAGCTGCCTCAACCTCCCAAACTGTGTCGACAAGCTCCTTCAGCTTTTTCTCACTCCTGTTCAAAACAAAATCGTACAACAGGGTATCCCCCTGTTGTGACTGATGTTTTGCAAGGGCCGGAAGATCAATTTGCGCACAGATTTTATTTCGCAAAACAATTTTTTCGACTTCACTATTGGAAAGGCGTTTAGCCTTTTTGACACTTTTACGGCCCTTCCCTGCCCTTGTGGCATTAGCAGTTCTGGGTTGAATTGTAACAGTGGGGTGATTTTGACTTTTAAGGACAGCCACATCTTCCTTCATCACATGCGTAAGCTGAATGATAGCCTGCATGGTCAGAAAAATTTACAACAATACCATGTTGTTGTTGGATATGCTGCTTAATTCTGATCCACCTTTGGGCTTTGTCCAGAAGCACTGCCATATGGAAATGGTAGCTCCCATTTTTGTGCTGCTCCATGCAACAGGCCCATAACTGACGATGTTGAAGCTGACTGAAAGGATTCAACTATCGCCAAAGAGAACTTTTCTCTGTCAAATACTTTCGTATCAGCATTGCTGTATGTAATCAAATACGCCTTTTTTATGCTGTTAATGGAGAGTTCTGAGGAGCTCTCCTTTTCCTGGCAACTTGACATCTTGTTATTTGAATTTTGAACGAAACTTTCGAACTTCTTTCAAAAGGAATATACTTAACAATTTGAATATGGAAACTTTACCCACCCCATTTCTGGCCTCAATCTCATGGAGGTGAGAAAGATTTTCCTCCATATCATGTCGCACTGTTTAAAACTGGCATTTTTCCCTTTGAATTCAAAGAAACTGATGAAGTTATGAGACAGAAATGATATATCCTTATAAATTCCAATTATGGATAAAGATTGAGTTATATTTCTTAACACTAACAAGCATTCAATACCTGCAGCAATAATTTCCAAAATGGTAAATAATAGCATACACCTTAATTATGGAAACATTGTCCTCTTTCATTTCTAGTTCCTGCCTTTCCTATTTAATGACATCCAATGTTGTTGATATGTAGAAAATATCTTAGCTCTGTGTAGAGTGAAGGTTTTTAGGGCAATTCTTGACATACTTGGCGTTGAGTGATTTATAATAATGGCGTTGAGTGATTTATTATCAATATTATAGTTACCAGAAAATGCAAACAAACATTGTAGCGCTTCAATTAATGAAGATACTATTGGGGTTGATGCTATACAAGCTGAGGCCGAGAATACAGATGAAAATCAAAACTATGATTCTGACAATGACTCTGAATTCTTGGCAGATGATATCCGTAATGATTGTGATTTTTATTGATTCACAGCATTTCTCTTTTACAAATATCTTTTTCATATGTGGAAACCCTTTTACATTTTCTATCTATTTCTCAGGATGATGTAGATAGATGTGTGTTTTATCTGATCATTCGTGTACATAACATTAATCTTTTAACAGCATTGGTAACGCAAAGCCAGGGTTGAACAAGGAGCCAAAATTTCTTGTTTTCCTGTCACAATTGCTGTTGCTGTTTCATTTTTGTCCTGTTTCCAAGGTTCGAAGCACATTATTGATGTTAAACAAAGTGCAAATACTATGTGCAAAACCTGTTTGCTGCAAAAAGGAAAATGTAGGGAGAAGTCAACCATTCATTTCAAAAACAGCAATTCCAGCGGGAAAATTATTCCTGTCACTTGGAATTTTTACTGCTGGTCCAACGGCTTCAAAAGTCTTCAGAATTTTTCAGAACATGGGACTGGCTTGCATGGGACTGGCTTGCAAGACTTTCATGAAACACCAGCAGGTAAATGATACATCATAATGCATCTAAAGTGTTTAATTTGATGGGTACACAAAGTTATTGATTGCTAAACATTAAATGGTTCAGATAAGCATGTAGGAATGGGTAATACATGTTTAAATCAAACTGTGTTTAAAACAGTCTGAATATTGACATTTTGCTTGTAGGAAAAGTTATTCCCATCAATTTTATTGTTCTGGAAAAAACATTGGAGCCAAATGATTACTGAGATACAGAACACAGGTGAACAACTCATTATTGGTGGAGATGGAAGACATAAGTGCCAAGTTCGGTGCCTACACAATTATGTGCTTCAACAATTCAAAGATTACCCACTGTGAACTGGTGCAAGTGAAAACATATTTGATGCAGCTGTTTTTAGAGTAGACTGGATTTACCATTTATATATATATACCAATAGATCTATATGTTTGATATCTGAATATCAATATATTTATATATACTGCATGCCGTTTTGCATCAGAATGTATCACCTTATCTCAACAAAGAAGGACTACGCTTCCTGCAGGCAAGAAAGAAAGGACTGATGACAGAGCTTGACAAGTCAAAGAGACAATAGTTCACAGAAACGATGCAAAAAACGGCCCTAATGAATTTTTGTCAAAAGACATGGCCTTCTATTTTGATAGGTGTGACTTTGTTTACAAACGAAACCATCTTGACCAGGCCTTGGCCCCAAGAGGCCGTGTTTGGCCCAAAAACGCGAGGGCCGTAATCAAGACTGTGCTGGCAAAAGGCAGGCCTATGGCGCGGGGCAAATACATGAAAATGATTGTTGTTATTAGCTATGGCAAGGAGGTTATTTGCTGCCAGAGGTATGAAAAAATCAATGGTTTTTGCATCGTTTTTGCAATGAAGCTTTGAAATGATGTTCAAAAAAGCATACAAAAATACTAGGATCTGGTTTCAAAGATGATGACCCTTCTCAAAATAGTAAGCAAGCCAAAGAGATCATGAAGAAATTAGATTCAGAACTACTGTCAATTCCATGTCAAAGTCCTGATCTGAATTTTTCTTTGTATAAAAAATCAAGATTTGCGATTCGGAATTATTTAAAATGCCTATCAGGTCAGCTCAAAATTTTTCCATAAGCATTAACTGACTTAAATTAAGGCCAAGTATTAATTTTGGCAACTTTAAGCATTTTTAACCATAACAGTCTTGATATACCCTCAAGAAAGGGGTTTGAAAATGCAACATTCTGTGTAATGTTGCGCAAAACGGAGACTGGGTCCGGAAAGATGCTGACTTCTGCCCCATTTTGCAAGAACTCCCTAAAGCTGAATTCACACTAGATGCGTCGTGGCCCATCGCGTCACGGCACGGCGCATGGTGGCATGGCGCATTGCGGCACAGCGCATTGCGGCATGTAGCATTTCGATGAAAATCGCATTAATGTGTTCAGATCTGATGCGTCACATATGGTCACATTGCTCTGCGTTTTCATGACAGAATTAAAATGGCGTCCAGCGAGACATGCTGCTTGCTTTAGCATTACAGACTCAAGCTATTGCCGCAACTTTGCTGAAAAGAAAGGAAAAGAAAACGCACTCAGTTTGAGTAAGAAAACTTTGGAAAAATCGAGAGCAGCAAGGTCATTACAACAATCTGATAGCTGAGATGACTGGTGAGTCACAGGCATCTCTTTCGTACAACTATAGGATTGGGAGGTCTACATTATGTGACATTTTAAACGAAGTGCCAGAGAAAATTTGGTGTGCATTGAGCCTCATAGCAGTGGCTGCACCAAGATCTCAAGGTGACTGGAGTAAACTTGCAAATGATATTTGGAATTTATGGGGGTTTCCTTTGTGTCTTGGAGCCATTGATGGAAAGCACTGTGTCATCAATTGCCCTCCAAATTCAGGCAGCTCCTTTTACAATTATAAAGGAACTTTCAGCATCATTTTGATGGCAGTATCTGATGCCAGCTACATTTTTACTTACGTTGATATTGGAGACTACGGAAGGCAAAATGACTCTAGTGTTTTTAATAACTCTTCATTTGGTGATACACTGAATAATGGGAATCTTAATATCCCAACTGATGATTTCCTGCCAAATACAGGAACAAGGGCAAGATTCTGCTTTGTAGCTGATGAAGCTTTTCCTCTTAAAGAAACAATTCAGCGACCTTATCCTGGGAAAAACTCAACAGAAAAGCTTCGAATATTTAACTACCGATTATCTCGGGCAAGAGGGGTAGTTGAAAATGCGTTTGGCATTTTAGCTGGCAGATGGAGGTTTTTGAGAGCCCCAATACAGGCCCAGCCAGATAAAGCAGCAAAGAATGTTCTCGCAGCCATTGCCCTCCATAACTGGCTAAAAAAGCATGATGATTCCCAGAAATCATACCGACGCCTATATTGCCCAGTTGGGTATGTTGACTACGAGGACAGCCATGGAATCGTTCATAAAGGGATTTGGAGATCCGAAGTTTCAGAAGCTGGTGCCCTGGCTGATATCACTCAAATGGGGTCGAACAACTACCCAAAAACAGCAGAGAGATTTTGTGCTTTGATGGCCGACTTTTTTGTATCTCCACAAGGTGAACTTCTGTGGCAGTACACTTATGTTAGAAGGACTTCATATGAGCCAGTTCATTAGGCTACAGTTATATCTTGATAATTTTTCATTTTATTATATTTCTACTTATTTAAGAATTAAAATATATATATGTATATATATTTTCGAATTGGTTGTCCTTTTTACGTTAAAAAGAATTTTTATTGCGTGAGAAAATTCACCAGATTTTCCTAGCCACTCCATTATTGCACGTTTCTTTCAAATAGCACAAAGAGCATTAAAAATTACACATCCTACAAGTCATGAATGTTATTTGCACGCGAGAAAAACCTGTATGATGAAAATATGAAAAGGGGTGAACATTGAAAAAGTTAATTTTTTTTAATTGCAAATAATTTCATTTTCCATTGGATTGGCTTTGTTGAGCGCTTCACAGATTAGAATAAAACAATTCTTCCCCAAAAGACCTTTTTTACTTGAGTAACATAATTTTCATCATTTGTCATGGAATGGATTACTCAAATATTCTTAATTTTTAGTGTCGTCAAAAAAACATGAGTGTTATCTATTATTCAGTGCAATTCAACTTCAAATCTATAAAATAGCACCTCACCAACCATGTTGATATACCGACTGAGTTTGAAGGAAACAATTTAAAGAAAACGATTTGAAGAAGTATTACCATCCAGTTTGTAGTCTATTTAACAGGAGCCCTGCCCAATCTTTTTCTTTAAATTTAAAAATTGCCTGTTTTTGTCAGAAAAATGACCTTTTTTGATAGAAAACTTACTCTTTCTTCAGGACAAGTTACATTTTTT
>NW_027019597.1:537057-618188 GCF_013076305.1 Rhopilema esculentum
TATGAAGGAAAGGAAAAAAGGAATTCAAAGAAGAAATATTCAAAATAAATATTATTTGAAAAAATTTCATAGAAGTTTTATTAAAAATATTTCAGGAACGGAAATTATTTTTTCAACGATGTAAACCAGATAAAAAAGAAAAAGTTTGAAACAATTTGAAAAAAGAAAGGAAAATTAATAAAATGAGAAGAAAGAAACAGTTTTTGCAAAAATTAATAAAAGAAGAAAAAAATACAAAAAGATTAACAAAAGAGGAAAGGAGGAAAAATTTTAACTTTTTCAAAAAGTTTCCATTCAAATGAAAGAAATTAAATTAAATTGAAATTAAAGGTAAAAAGTTTGAATTTTACAAATATATAAAGATCAAGAAATATATAGAATTCAAAGAAAAAAATAGCTTGAAAGTGAAAATTTTAAAAATTAAGAACAAATAAGAAGTTAATGAAAAAGAAAATCAAAAACTTTTGAAACAGGAGAAAGGATAAGACAAACTTTAAAAATGAAAACAATTTAAAGAAAACCTCTGGGTTAAAAAAAGTTGAAAAATTAAAAAAAGATGGAGAATGTTTCGAAAATATAGAAAAAACAAATCCAAAAACATTTAATAACAAAGAGAAAATATCAAAACCTGAAAAGAATTAAAAATACATGAAAATTGAAGAAAGTTTACGACCAGAAAAAATTCGAAGAATAAAAAAAGGGAATAAAATTAAAAAATATAAAATGTTTCAATGAAAGAAAAATGAAAAATGATCTTCTGAAAAAAACAATAAATTTTTAAAGACTAACTAGATAAAAAGAATAATATTTTTAAAATGAAAATTTTTTCAATTTTATTTACTATGTTTTATGGTTTCGAATTTTGTATATTTCTATTTCATTTTTTTTATCTTTCGTTTTCAAAAATCTTTTGTCCAATTCATTTTTTCTTTCATTCTTTTCAATTTTTTAATTATTTCCATTTTTTCGGATTCTTACTTTTGTTCAGTTTTCGTGTTTGTGAAAATTTTGCGTTCTATTTTATAATTTTTTTTTTCGATTATGAGAATTTTTTTTAATTTTTTTTGCACTTTTTCAATTTTTTTTAGCCCTTACACATTCTATTTGAAGGTTCCTTTTACATTCTTCTACAATTCTCTGAATTTTTTTTCTGATTTTTCTGATTTTATATATTTTCCTAGGAATTTTCTATTTTTGAAGTTTGAAATTTGGTTTTTCAATTTTTTTTTAATTTTCTTTTGGATTTTTTGAACGTTTCTTTTTTTAATTGTTAAATATTTATTTCACTTTTTAATAGTTTATTAAATTATTTATTCTCTTTATTTCTGAATTTTTTTATTCATTGGATTTCTTATCCAATTTCTGGAAACAACTATTTTTTATTTTTAAAAGTTGCTCTCTTTTTATTGATTTTTTAAGTTAATTTGTTTCCTCCATTTTTATATTTTTATTCATATTTTGATATTTTTGCTATTGAAATTTGTTTTTGTTTTCTTTTTTGAATTTTTTCCACTTTTTGGAAGGTTTGTTTTCTGAATTTTTGAATCTCCTCTGTCTTCTATCTTTTTTTTCTTTTCAAATTTTTCTTTTGAAGTTTCATTTTCATTTTTGATTTTTTCTCCATTTTTTAATTGTTTTTTTAACTGAATTTCTTTTTAGATTTTTCTTTCTTGAGGCTTTTTTGTTAAATTTCTAGAACATTTGATCATTTCTAATGAATTTTCTTTTCTAATTTAAATTTTTGTCTTTTATATTTTTGTTATTTATTAGAATCTATTTTTCATCTTCATGATTCTTTGATTTTTGGTTTACAATTTTTATGATCATCTTTAGAGTTGTTTTCAGTTTTTCTGTTTGTAATGGTTTTTCATTTTTACTTTAATTACGTTCACTATAATTTTTTATTCTATATTTTTTTGAAATTTCTGAAGTTCTCTTAAATTTTTTAAGCTTTTTTTTTGTAGCTTTCTTCTTTTTTTGGAATTATTTTTTTTGAATAAATTTAAGATTTTGAATTCTCTTTCATTCTCTAAAATCTTTAATTTGTTTAGCTTTTATTATTTTTTCATTTATTTTATTTTTATCTTGATTTTTTAAAATTCTTAATTTGATCGTTGCTTCCATTTTTCAATCTTTCTAAGTATTTTTCATTTTTCAATTTTCTCTTCCTTTTTTGATTTATTATAATGGAAACTTTTCATTTTCAATTCAATTAAAACTACAATTACAAATTTCACTATTACAAAGGTAATTTGCAATTGGCTAGCCTGGGTTTACAAAGAAAGAGACTATTACAAGCACAAACAAAAGAAATTAAGAAAAAAAAAAGGAAAAAGTATGTTCGTCATTGTTTGTTTTAGAAGTCGTCAGTAGCAGAGATCGTTAGAACTGAAGAAGTTCAGGATTATTCCAAGATATATTTCTGCGGCAGAAAATGTAATAGGTAGTACGGATAGTTAAGTTGGATAGTTTGGAGATCATGAAGCGGAGATGATTCTCGCTGATATCTAGAGCGTTGCACATGTCGATGAAAGAGGAGCAAGAGAGACCAAAGATACCTAGGGAACTGATAGAAAGATGAACAAACATGATAGAGGAATAGGCTGAGCTTAGGCTGTGAATGAGATTCGAGTATTTCTCTCTTTTGCGGTTAGCATTAACATCCAAGTTAGTTTCGTATCCTACTGTAAGCTCGAGTATGAATAGCCGATGGTCAGAAGTGACTAGAAGTAGATCAGGACGGAAAGATTCTCCTGTTATGATATAATAATAATAGTAATAATAATAAGAGGAATCTTTATACAGGGTAAAATCTTGTCAATACTACGAGTATTGTTATCAATAAGGGCTCTGTTTGAAAGAAAAAAAATGTAACATAATACATAATACAAAGTAAAAGCCTTAAAATGTCTTAATATTTCTTCTTGAAAAAAAATCCTAGAAAAATCCTAAAAAATCCCAAGAGATCATTTTTATAAAAAAAACGACTATAATCCTTTAAAATTTTCTTTAAGTCTATGCTTGAAAACAACAATCGTGTCTAAACTTCGAATCTCAATTGGTAGCTCGTTGAAGCAAGATGGGCCTTGGAACCAGAAGGACTTCCGTTCTGACCCTTCGAATGAATAATGTAGATTTATTGCTTCTTTTACCATAATTGTGGTTAACTCTTTCACCATAGAACGCAAAATTTGAATGTTAGTTCCTTGCAAACAATTGAACATTAGGAGATCTGCTTGGAGTGTTTAAATTTTTTCTGGTTTAATATCGTCATGTACCCACGTTCTTGATTATGCTCTGGACGATGATGAAAAATTTTAATGGCTCTTGCTTGAAGGTTTTCGAATTTTTTTGCCCATTGTGTCAGAGATCTTTAGGGTTGGTGTAGAGCAATAGAGCATTTTTTATAATATAATTGCTTTGTATATTGATTCAGCTGCATGAATCGTCAGTGATTTTCTCATTCGTTTCAATAGCTTAATTCGTGCTGCTGCACTTTTTAAGGTTTTTTGTGAATGTTCTTTCATGTCCAGGTTGGGGTCCAAAAAGATACATGTATCCACTCACAAAGTTTATCAAACGATCATTAATCCAGACCTGTAAATCTTTTTTAGAGTGTAGCCTTTTGGCAGTACCATAGAGCATGGCTTCTGTTTTTCCTTTTTTTCAGATTTACGATAAGCCTGTTCTCTTTAACCATTTCGCAATGTTTTCCATAACACTTGTCAGAGCTTTCTCCACGTCACTTATGCTTTTATTAGACACGTATACTACAGTGTCATCAGCATGCAGTTGGATATTGCATACTTTGACAATCTTCGCTAGATCATTAATTTGAATAAGGAACAATAGAGGCCCCAGAATTGAGCCCTGAGGAATTCCATATTCCATAGTCCATATTCCATATTCTATCCTTTAGATAACTTTCCGAATGCTCCACAGTGTCGAAAGCTTTTGCAAATCAACAAACACAGCACCTGTTAATTTCCCAAGATCTATTGCTCGTCGAATATTGTCTGTGAGCAGTGTGACGGCAAGTTCTCTATTATATCTCTTCCTGAAGCCGAATTGGCTTGATGCTAACATTCTATTATTTTCTAAATAGTCTGCTTTTTGTTCGTATACAACTCTCTCAAATATTTTGGATAAAATAGGTAGCACTGATATTGGACGATAATTGTCGATATTGGACGATTATAGAGTGGAATAACTCTTGCGATCTTCAGTTCATTGGGAACTAAAGAAGTTTTGAGAGACAAATTTATGATGTGTGTCAGAGGTTTTGCAATAATGTCATTCCCATCTTTGAACAGTTTTGGTGGTAGGCTATCATGACCGAGAGATTTTGTTGATTTTAGCTGAGAAAAGTGCTTGCTGAGCAATTTTTTAAACTCATTTCTGATCCTTTTTTAATTTTTTTGGAGATTTTTTTCACATTTAGAGCTTTTTTCATTTTCAAAATATTTATTTAAAAGTTTTTTAAAATGCTAAGAATTTTTTTCGTGATTTTTCCCTTTTTGTATTTGTTTACATTTTTCATGTTTAGAATTTATTTTTCGTAATTCTTGAAAAATTTCTCATATTTTCTTTCCAATTTTTTAAATTTTTTGATGTTTTTAACTTTTTTTCATTATTTCAATCATTTTTTCGTTTCTAATTCTTTTCTTTTTCTAAATTGATTTATTAAAATATTTTTTGGTTTTTTGTTCATTTTTGAATTATTTTTAAGTTCTGCAATTTTGAAACTTGCCGATTTTAGTTAAATCGTTTACATAACATGAATCCTTTTGGCTTTCATTTGTTGAATTTGTTCTCTTTTTATTTTCGATTTTCATTTTTTTTATTTTTTTTGTTCCTTCTTTAGATAATTTCTAAAATTGTTTTATTCTTTTTAACCTTTGAATTTCTCTGAATTTTTGTCTCTTTTTTAAATTTTGGACATTTCTCCCATTTTTTCAATCAAACTCTCAAACTATCTAAAAACTATCCTAACAAAGACCTAATGACATATCCTAACAATAACGTTTCCTACGAATGACCTATCCTACTAATGGCCAATCCTAACAAAGACCTATCCTAATAAAGACCTATCCTCCTAAAGACCTATCCTACTGATGACCTTTCATATCTAAGACATATTTTATCAATGACCTTTCCTATGAATGACCTATCCTACTAAAAGCTTATCCTGTTAATTACCTATGCTATCAAAGACGAACTATCCTAACAAAAACCTTTCATAGCAATGACCTGTCCTACTAATGACCAATCCTTAAAAAGGCCTATACTATCAAAGATCTATCCTACTAATGACCTATCCTATGTAAGACACTTCCTACGAATGACCTAACATGTTGAAACCCTTTCGCACTAATGACCTATCACATCAAAGACCATTTCTATCAATGACCTTTGCTTACAAAGAACCATCCAAACAAAGACCTTACCTGTCAATGACACATCCTAACAAAAGAATTTCCTGCAAAAGACTTATTCTACTAATGGTCAATCCTAAGAAAGACTTATCACATTAAAGACATATCCTTTTAAAGACCTATCCTACTGATGACCTTTCATATCAAAGACCCAGTTTGTCAATTACCTTTCCTATCAAGAACCTATCCTACTAATGACCTATCCTATCAAGAACCAATCCTATCAAAGATCTATTCTATCAAAGACCAGTCTTACTAACGACCTCACATAGTAAATCTTTTTCTGACTGATGACCTACGATAACAAAGCCCAACTCTATCAATGACCTATGCTAACAAAGATCTATCCTACTAAGCACCTAAACTAGAAAAGACCCAACCAGCTAAACCTGAGGCTCATGCACAGGCTCCTGTCCAAATGCGCAGTGACGTCCAAATGCGGTATGGGGAGTAGATTCTTCCGCTTCTGAATCAAATTTTCCCGCTCATGAAATAAGAAAAATTTTTGAAATATTCTTCAGAAATTATTTGTATAGAAAAGAATAAATAGGAGAGATTAATATGATATGTTAGTTAGAAAAATTGCAGGATGGGTACCAAGCATAAGCAGACCGGCTGAAAAAATGGAGAAACTTTGATACACGAAACTGTAGCACCAAGTGAAATGGTGCGATCAATACATCTCAATACGTTATTAACATCACAAAAATACGAATTGCCAAAAATACTGCAGTTGGTAAGTCAAAAATCTGGAAAATTAGATGACGCGAAAATCAAAGAATGTTTCAAAAAAGATAAATAGGATGTTTTGCTTGAAGAAAACGATTATTCGAGTACTGTTTTGCACAGGATAATTCCTTTTATAAATGATAAGGATCTTGAGATTTGGGAACAACACAGATTTATTAGAAAAAATAGCAAAGATTTATCAACATATAGATGCTGTTAATATAAGTTACATAAGGCCAAAATAATTGCTACAAGATTGGGAAAAATAAGATTGATTAAATTTTTTCATAGACCAAGGAAGCAATCTAAATGTTTTAAATTATCAGAGTGACACCGTATTGTGTATAGCTGTAAGGAAAGCTGATGTTTAAGTAGTTATAGTGATGTTTAAGTAGTTTACCTAAGTAGTAGGACGAAGGTAAAAAAAATTGTCATGGTTTTACTGCTTTGGATTAGGTAACAATTTGAGGAAAGAAATCCTGCAAACGGTGCAATAATATGTATATTAAAAAAACCAAGAAGGAGAAGTCCAAGAAGTCCAAAAGTCCAAGAAGGAGAAGATGAACTATTTCTAGAGGGTTAATATTATTATATCTGCGTATTAATAAAAAGTAGAAAATAGATGTTATGAATAAAAAATTAGTTGTATGTGTTGGTAAGTAAAATATTGGAAAATATTGCTTAAGAGTTGAATATAATACACTTACGTTCAAAAAGTATTGGGACACTCTTCAAAACTTCGAAGACATTTTATGCAGCAAAATCGGAAAGACTTTTTTAAAATCTTTCTCATTAAAAAAGTACTGCAGCAATCTCCTTGAAATTTTCACAAGACATTATGTACGCCAAAAAATTGAAAATACATCTACCATAAAATTTCAATAAGTCTCGAGACGAAAACATGGAAGCTCTGAAAACTCAAGAACTGTGTTAAGAGAAGCGCTTACAAATTGCTTTCTACTAAAATAAAGCAAATGGATTTCACGAAATTGCATCAATTGTCGGCTGTCAATTGAGTGCAGCTTTTCTGGTGTGTAAAAAGTTTTTCCGTACAAGAACAGTAAACAAATTACGAAGGGTTGGCAGACCGAAGAAGTTTATGACGGCGAGGGACGAAAGGTCATTTCTGAGGGAACTGCAAAGTAATAGGTTTGAATCCTTACTAGACACCATGTTGTCATGTAAAAGGAAGCTAAATAATGGAACATAAACAAAAACATGGCTATAAAAGTCATGAAAAATACAAATTTCCAGCGTTAGAAGAAAATGCTCTCTCAGAGCAAAAATTAATCATCGTCGATGAGTACAATGGCTTCTCCTTGAATGTTACGCCTTTTGAAAAGTAGCTTTAAGAAATGCAATATTTTAATAAAATTGTAGTATTTTCGTTGATAAAGTAAACTTTTTTTGAAGCTTAAAAGTTTGATTTCATAATTTCTTTTACAAATTATTTTGTTATACAAACGTGAAATTAAAAAATTGTATTTGTTTGGACAGCTCTAAAATGTTTGGAAGGTCATGTTACTTTGCCATTGTTAGGCCATACAACCCTTCTGAATATTTTGCTATTATAATCAGGAAAATCGAAAGAATCCTGTGTTTTCGTGGTTATGCTTCATAAGTTGAAGCATTTTCTTAACTTTTTATTCCATTTCCGGGAAACGTAGGCCTAGATTATTTGTAGAAAGATTGCCCAAATCTGAAAAAGTTTCCGTTGCAAACCGAATCCAACGCAACACCATAATTCGTTTATCGAATTTGTCCCAATACTTTTTGAACGTAAGTGTATAAACAAATTTTTTAAAAAAATTAAAGACTGATAATATTATTAAGGTAAACTTTAATTGTTGTAAATTAGCTGTAAAGAATTTTTGAATAGGGTAAATGAAATTGTTATGTTGGATGTAAAAATGGGCGGTATATTAGATAGAAACAAAAGAGATGAAAAGGCAAAGGAAATAAATTTAGGCCACGCCCTTTTTGGCACCAGAAAACGCTCTTTTACCAACAAGAAATGCCAATTTTACATAAAGGGAACGCTTGTAACTAGCTTTTGGTTATGGAAAGGTAGTTTGAAAATCATAGGATAACATCACAAATGCTGCCAAAATATTACCCCTCCCTCAACATTTTCTCATGAAATTTAGACGAAATACAAAGTTTATCCTGCTGAGAACTGAGGGGGGGACGTCCCCCTCCCTCCATCTCCCCCATCTCTCCTGTGGCGTTGCTACTGACTGAACAGATGCATCCATTTTTATCAAAACAAAGAGAACAATTGCCTGAAATTTTACGTTTAGTAACACCAATAACAAAATATATTGGTTTTGAAAAAATGAGGTCTTGCATTGATAAAAATACAGAAGTCTTATACGAACAAGATGCATATCAAAGTACTGTTTCGCATAGGATTATACTTTATATAGATGAAGTTATTGTTTGACCTTGGATACAGCATTGATTAATAATGCGCTGTGTGATGAAAAAAGGTGCAAATGTCAATTCTATAAATATAAGTGGTGAAACTCCATTAACGATTGCTACAACATTATAGAAAACTAGAACGATGCATTTTTAATAGATCATGGCACTGATTTAAATGTTCAAAATGATCAAGGTAATACAGCGTTACATAGAGTGTATAAACATTTCATGTTAGATCTATTGCACTTTCATACTTATGCAAATAATTTTGATGATGGTAAAGAAAATATTATGATGGAGATGATGATGAAGAGACAAAGCGAAGCTTCGTATACATTAAATTTCCTTACCATATAATGTCTTTCTATACCTATATGTTCCAAAAAGGCGTTTGTTATTTTGAGCGCCATCCTTGTTAACCTTTGTTTGTTTCAACATTGAAATTTTTGTTTGTTTCATCGCTGAAACTTCTGTTTGTTTGAAACTTGAAATCGCTTGAAACGCTCTGCAAATCCATCATACACAATGACTATCTCAGTACTGAATGTTTGTTTATATTTTTATTGCACATCGACAACATTTACTACCAGAATGCATTGTGCGCACAAAGAATAAGGAAAAAGGAGAATTGACTCGAGTGATTGCATCTTTTCTTTTTGCTGAATTGAGCCGTTTTTCATCACAAATCAATTAGATGTGGACAGTTTTTGCAGCAGACTGCTGTCGGTGAAATAAAGCAAACCCTTCACTTTCAGTATCTTAACTCGTGTTTCTTCGCTACTCTCCTCATCTAGTTCACTTGGGCGGGGGCATTTATAACCAACACACATTCGTGGATCAACTGGAATGAAGGTACTTCTTTAAAGAAATACATAACTAAATGAAAATATTTTTGAAATCTAGTGTAAAAAAAAGAAAAAAATAAAAGAGATTTAGTGAAATGAAACGAAACGAAGGATAATAAACAAAGTTTAACTGTATTTTAAATACTTCCAAAGTTTTGTCAAGCTTGGCTAGTCGTAATTTACTCATTAGTTTTAAGGGGATCGGTGGCTTTGGTTGATTCTTCTTGTTGGTTTGAAAAATTTGCCGCAGCGCGTGCTATTGCAATTGATGTTTCGAAGAGCCCAGAGGCTGGCAATGGTGGTGGTGATAGTGGAGCTCTACAAGTAAAATAAGAAAAGGTAACTCGATAAAATAAAAAAATTCGATTGATTTTAGATAAAAAACGATTGTAAACTTCGAAGGAAAAAGAAAGAATACAAATATGTACATACGTGTAAATGTTGTCTTCGGTGCTGGCATAATATGGTTCAAGTTCGGTATTTTACTCTAAAGATGAATACATGGTTTATATCACAAGAATAAACTGAATATTAGTGAACTTTGCGAATTGATGGATAGTTTGCAAGTGAGCGAACTTGTAGTAAATAGGAAATTTATACATTACATAGACAGTGGTTGTCAATCAATAATGAATATTGATACAATCTTTATTATTAGATAAAAGAAAAGTAAATAGTTGTGATTATTTAAGTAGCGCCTATTGTTATAAGATTGCCCTTCAAGTGTATATGCAGCAAAATTTACTTCCTGTTTTTTTAAGAGTTATCTTTTCCCTTGTTTTCTGATACCTTTGGCACTAAAATTTTCATAATTTGACCAGCGAAATTGTGTTTAATCAGAGTTTGAAATTAGATAGTACTTGCCAAAACCAAGGCCAGTTTGTGACGTCACAGTGATGAATTGGGTCGACAGCAGTCAGGAAACATAATAGGCATTTGTTCAGTACGCTCGTATAAAAGTCGGTCTTGTCTGTTAATTTTTAAATATTTCAGTGTATATTGGAATAACGATAGACATAGGCACTGATAGTAAATAAACAATCCATCAACAAACATGTATTTTTCGGCTTTTTCCAAAACCAGTGAGTCCTATTCAATATGTGGAGACCACGGAGTCAGATAGAAAGAGAGACAGTGGGTTTTCTGTAGAATTCTGATCTGAATCTTGTTGGAGATTTAAATTCGGAAGAAAAAAATTGTGAAATTAGCAATTTCATGGATATCTATGGATTAAAAAATTTAATATGAAGTCCCACTTGTTATAAATCTGCTGAAATCCCTCTTCGATTGATATGTTTCTAAAAAATAAAACCTCTGGTTCTCAAATTACTACAACAATAGAAATGGGATTGTCTGGTTTTCATCTGAAGATACTAACACTGTTAAAGAGTGGTTTTGTAAAAAGAGGTCAAAGGATTGTGACATACCGAGACTACAGTAAATTTGATCCTATAAAGTTTTGCAGTGACCTTAGAAGCAATCTAGTTATGAGCAGTGAAGCATACTCTGTATATGAAAATTTTAATTCTGTAGTCGAAAAAGTTCTGAATAACGAAAACTTTATGACGAAAACTTTAGGAAAGGCAATTATGCTCCGTTCACAGTTATGTAACAGATTAAACAGACAAAATACTTCTGAAAACTGGAACGCTTATATAAAGCAAAGAAACAGATTTGTGAAAATTCTGCATCATCAGAAACATCATATTATGGTAACCTTCATATAAATTACTGACAATAAAAAGTTCTGGAAAACTGTAAAGGCACTTTTTACCGACAAGGTACAAACCTCTTCAAGTATTACACTTATCGAAAATGAAAAGTTTATTACGAATGACAGTGAAAAAGCTGAGATCCTTAATGAATTTTTTACAAATATCACAAAGACCATTGACATTGCCCCTGGTGAATTCATACTCAATTCGACAGACCATTTGCTGGACCCTATTGAAATTACTGTTGAAAAATATAAACATCATCCCTGCATTCGCAAGATTAAGGATAAGGTAAACAATGGCACATTCTTCGAACCAAATAAAATGAAGGCATTCAATGATGAATGATCGAGACTAAATACAAAAGAAGCGTCTACAATTAAAAGTATTCCTCCACGGAATGAAAGAAAACGAGGACATTTTTGTACAATTACTGATGACAATTTTCAATAATTCATTACTCCAGAAAACGTTTCCTGAAGATCTTAAATTAAGAGACATAACTCCGCTATTCAAAAGATACAAAACTACAGAAAAACGAAACTTTTGACCTATCACTGTTCAATCTGCATCATCATAGATCTTTGAACGGCTTCTATATGCTCAGATGGTTACTTCACGGATAGATTCTTAGTTCCCTATTTATGTGGTTTTTGGAAAAAGGTTTCAACACACTGCATGCATTGTTGAGATTAATGGATATTTGTAAGAATTCCCTAGATAAAAAAGGGGTCTTTGATGCCTTGCTAATGGATCTTTCAAAAGTGTTTGATTGCATAGACCATGAGCTATTAATTGTGAAATAAAATGCTTATGGGTTTTGTAAAGATGCTCAACTATTGACTTACAATTACCTGTCCGAAAGAAAACAAAGGGTGAAATCAAATGCTTTATTCAGCACCGGGTGAGAAACCTTTGCAGGTGTACCACAAGGATCAGTCCTTGGGCCTCTTCTATTTATTTATACATTAATGATTTGTTCTTAATGGTACTGCAGTATGTAACTTTGCTGATGATACTAAGATTTTCTCAGCTGACTATCAATTGGATAGAGTTTTAGAACAGCTAGAAACTGATGCTCTTGTTTTATCAATGTGGTTTCCAGAAAACTTTATCAAATTGAATGAAGGGAAATGTCATCTTCTTACTTTTGGAACAAACCAAGGTGAAATTAAGATCAAAATCGGCGAGGCCATTGTTGAGGAAAGCTCTGAGGAAAAACTGCTAGAGGTGATATTAGATAAAAATCTTAACTTCAAAAAGTCACGTCTCAAATTTTTGCAAAACTGCATGCTCTTGCTAGAGTATCACCATTTATGGGTTCTGACTAACTGGGTCTCCTAATTAACAGTTTCATAAAAGCTCAGTTTAGTTAGTGCCTCCTGATTTGAATGTTCCATGAAAAATCCACAAAAGAGCACTCAGAATTTTTTATAAAGACAGTCGTGCTGACTACAAAGTATTGCTGACATTGAATAATGCAGTATCGATTCATCAACGCAATCTACAGTACTTGATGATAGAAATATAGAAAACCAAACATAACCTGAACCCTAGTTTCATGAGTGAGTGTGAAACAAAAAATGTACACTATGATTTGCGAACCAAAAATAATCTTTGCATTCCAAAAGCCAGGAAAATTTCTTATGGTATAGAAACTGTGAGGTATTTAGATCAAAAACTGTGACAAACACTACCTCACAGTATAAGAGAGTCTCAATCGTTGGCAATATTTAAAAAAGAATTAAGAGCACACCCTGTAGAATGCGACTTTAGATTGGGTAAAATATTTATTGCTGGGTTAGGTTTTATTTAGAATATTATACCTCAAACATTTTTATCATTGTACCATGTACTTATTTTATACTAATACTTCATAGATAATTAATAGAGAGTGCGGGAAAATAACCGACCCGAGCGAGGCTCGAACTCACGACCCCTGACTTTGTACGTCAAGTGCTCTACCGCTCAGCTATCGGGTCGTGCTTTCAAGCCAACACCCAAGGCCGAGTCATTCACCCGCACCGCCTTTCTCTTTTACCAGATAACAAATTGATAACAAAGTAACAATGACCGGGACCCACGCCTCTGAGGGGGTTGGGGTGGCAATAGTCCCCGTTTTTTTCGAAGCAAGTAGTGTTAAAGCTGTAGTAAAAATAGAAAAAACTGTCCCCCTTCCACTTTCAAATTCCTGTTGAGGAACTTGGTGCCAACGGAATTTCTGTGACGGAATTTCAGTTGGGCTCTATCATTTTCAGCGCATCAGGTTGTCACTTGTTACAAAGTTTCATGTTATTCTACCTACTTACAGCAGAGATGTGGTAAGATCACTGCTGGAGTCTAGGGGCAAAGTACCCCAGCTAAAAATACCTCAAGGGGGAATTTTCAGTTGCGATCCATATCGTATTCTTCTCATTTTTAATTGTTGCATAGTTTCATACTTGTGTCACCATTTGCACAATGTCTGACGAAACGGTTTTTTCTTGACTCATCACTGTGACGTCACAGCGGGAAATTAAATTTTGCAATCTTCTCCTTCTTTTTACTGGCTCTTCCGTCTTAATTCAAGACATTAGCCTTGCCACTGTTTTCTTCCATTCCTTTCGCTCATAATCGTTCTCAGTTAGTTCATATACTGTTTTATTTATTGGATTCAGGTCTTTATTCATTTGTCTGATCCATGTCTGTTGTGGTCTTCCCCGATTACCCTTCACTTTGCAATGCAACTGAAAAATGTGCATACTTGGACACTCAATAAAAAAAGAACCATATAACTTACCGGAATTCTGTTTTTTTTTGCATAAAAACAAGGGTGAACGCTTCTTTAGATTTCTTTTAAAATATTGGAATGTTAAATTTCGCTGCATAGGCACTTTAAGACAAAAGAAAGTAAATATTTGTGGCTTTTTAAGAATCGTCTATTGTTATAAAATTAAGTTTGAACAAAAGAAATAAAAAATAGCTGTCATTGAGAAAATAGATGTATAAGTAGATGCATGAAAAGGTGTATAAATAGATGTATAAATACATGTAGAAATAGATGTGGAAAAAGATGTGGAAATAGGTGTGGGAATAGGTGTAGAATAAAGTTATAAGTGGTTACAGCTATTAATTGTTTAAAATAGGTGTATAAAACAAAGAAGTTAAAACAGTAAAATAACATACAATAGCATTAAGACTATAGCAAAGGGTATAAAAGCAGAATGTATCAGTGAAGGGAGAGTTGAATTGGAGTAGTATGAAAAGAGGAAGATAGCTGAAAAGTACATAGACAGAGACAAGCTAAGAAGACGTTTTATAGGTACATAAATATTTAGTATAGATTTTCCTGATGGAACATCGTTTTTTCTTGATAAAACTGCTTTATCAGCTGAAGATATTGAAAAGGAAATTGTTGAGCAAAGTGAATTCGACCAATTTTCGCACGAGGCCATTTGCTTGACTGAGATATGTTTTGACTACAAGGCCAGTTCGTAAGAGGCTACTGTTGCTCTAAAAATGTTGTTGGTGGAAATAAAAAGATAAACTTGCCAAAGGTGCAGGCAGTAACTCCTTTGAATGGGTTACTTTTTGGGACAGCTTTCAGTCTGCTATAGGAATATGAGCATAACGATGTTGACAAATTTAAGTATCTACGATCATATTTGGGAGGTGCAGCGTATACGGCAATCAAAGGATTACCTATCTCAGATGGCAATCATAAGGAGGTTGTGGGTATTCTACAAAAGCGATTTGGTTCCAAGCAAGTTATTATATCAAACTTCAGAAACACAATTTTCAAGTTGCAGATCGCGAGTTCCTTCATAAAATGGAAAAAGTGGTTGTCACACCGGTATTGATGGCAGATATTCCAGAGGAATTAAGAGTTACCATGAGCCAAAATTGCAGGAAGGTCTATTGGACGATGAAGGAATTTGGGACTTGAAGGAAGTTTTGGATCTTTTCGAAAAAGAGGTGCAATTGAGTGAAAAATGTATTGTTTCGAATGAGAGCAGTGGATCTTCTACTCGCGGTTCATGGAGAAAACCAATCGTAAAGGAGTATTCAGGATGCAGACATAATCAACCATCGACCACCATTTTACCAGAATCAAGGAGGTTTGAAGTGTTTCTTTTGCAATGGATCGCATATGGCTTGTAAGTGCACTTCAACTACTAATCCAAAAACTAAGATGACTGTTGTTAGAGAAAAAAAAAGATTTGTTTGTGCTTCAGAGGTAGCTCCCTTTTGCCCTTCAGGAAGAAGGTGCACATTGCCTTATGTAATGCCTTGAATACAAATTCAAATAATAACAGGGTACAGAGTTCGGCAGTAAACGTAGCTGTTGAGCGTGACTTATCGGTACTTTTGCTTTGTAACGATAACTTGTCTGAAAACATAAGAGTACTGTGTAATAGTGGTTCGTCTAAAACATTCATTATTTCGCACCTTTGCAGTTATCTAAAGCTGCAGATTATAGGCAAAGAAAAACAGTTGATAAAGGTTTTTGGCGATTCAGAACCTAAATTTCATGAATGTGACATAGTACAATTAACTGTCGTTTGCAGTGATGGACTGAGAATTTATATGAAGGCATATTCCATTCCGTTGATTTGCAGTCTATTAATTAATCAATGTATTGATGTTGCAATTAAACAGTATCCGTATTTGCAAGGTTTGCCTCTTGCTGACTATATTACAAGCAAGGAACAAGTAGATATTGATTTACTTATTGGATCGGATTATTACTGGTCATTTGTTGGAGGACCTCCCGTAAGAGGGGAGGGTGCAACTGCTGTACCAACTGGGCTTGGTTTCATTTTAAATGGTCTGGTTAAAGAAATTTATAACGTTTGCAGTTCTACGCATGTGCAAACAATTCATGTAACAAAAGCAGAGATGCATAGTTTCAAAGCAGAGAAGCAAATGACTCTGTTGATGTTAATAAGTTTTGGGACATTGAATCAGTGGGTATAAAAGAAAAAACGTCTGATTCAGATTTATAGGAAGATTCCTCAAGGATGCCCGGTTTAAAAACAGTCGTTACAAAGTTTCTTTGTTAATGAAAGAATGTCACCCAGTTATTATGGACAATTTTCCTCTCGCAAAAGCCGACTAAATTCTCTGCTTAAAAGGTTGAAATCAAAACCAGACATTTTTAATGAGCATAACAACGTCTTCTCAGAACAGTTAGATGCAGGTGTTGTTGAACGTGTGTTAACCAAGGGAAACCAATGAAATGGATAAGCCAGGTGAAGTTCATTTTTTACCACATAGAGAGGTAGTAAGGGCGGATAAGGAGACTACAAAACTTCATCATGATGCTGGCTCTAAAAGAGCCTGTGAAGTAAGTCTGAATGATTGCATGCATATTGGCATTGCTCCTATACTGTTGATTTTTGACCTGTTGGTAAGATTTGGAATCCAAAAGGTTGCTCTAATTAGAGATCTGCGAAAAGCTTTTCTGAACATTGCTATTACCAGAGAGACTTGCTTCGTTTTGTGTCAGTAAATGAAATCAACTCAGAAAATCCAAAACTTGTTATGTACAGATTTACGTGTCTTGTTTTTGGGTTAGTCAGTTCACCTTTTGTTATCAATGCGACAATAAGATATCATATGGATAAATATGAAAGGACTGACCCCGATTTTGTTGATTTAGTGAAACATTCTATGTTTTTGTGAAACATTCTATGTACGTAGATGATTTTGCTTCTTCTGTTCAAACAATTGAAGATACTTTTGACTTGTATCAGAAACTGAAATGTCGGTTCAAGGAGGCAGGTTTCAATATGAGGCAATGGGCCTCAAATCGTAGTCAGTTGATGAATTAAATTGAATGTGAGGGGTCCAAAACAGACACCTTATCTGGTAGTTCTACTAGCAAACAATTTCAAAATAAAAACCGATGAAAAAGCGTGAAAGTTTTAGGAATTTCGTGGGTCAATGGATGTGATTTAATTAAATTTGATTTGAATGACGTTGTCAAGGATGTTGCGAAGGAGCTTGCTACAAAAAAACAATCGTAAGTACTATCGCTCCAGTTTTTGACCTACACGGTTGGATTTGTGTGCAATTCTGCCTTTGAAAATATTGTTTCATGAGGCATACTCAATGAAAGTTGATTGGAACACTCCTCTTTCTGAACAAAGTCATTTGTGTTGGAAAGCTATAATTACAATTATAGCTTTCCAACACAAATGAACTTGTTCAGAAAGAGGACTTTGAATCTGAAATTGACTTTGAAATTGAAATCTGAAAGACTTTGGATCGCTTTCTGAAATTGAATTCCCGCGTAATTCACTACAACTTTTTGCGACTTTTTGAAAAAAAACTGCCAAAACTGGCCAAGTTCAAATTTTTTGTCACACGAAAGTGGCATTTCAGATATGGCATGTCTGCATGCGTATACTATCATTCCATGCGAAAGGTTCAGCAGTACTAATTAGAATAACAGCCCTTGTCCTAAAGTTTATCAAGATTCTACATAGCAAGCAAATTGAAAAGAACATTTCGAAAACTGATTTAAATGAAGCTGAATCGTTATGACATAGAGAGGCTCCAAAATCATTTGAGGACGATGTAAAATTCCAGAAATCATGAGACAATATTCAAGTCGTCGTCGATGACAATGGTTTAATGAGGGGATGGATTCGAATGTAAAGCGATATTGAGAACTCTACCATGCCATATAGTGCAAAGTTTCCAATTCTTCTACCGAGGGAGCATCATTTTACACAACTTTATGTTTGGTTATGCCATTTCAATGTTAAACATAATGGTTTACGAGAAACCCTAACAGAGCTAAGGTTGAAGTACTGGACAATCAGAGGGAGACAAGTTGCAGATGATTTTGCTTTCACAAGGGTTGGAGTTGACTTTGCAGGGGCCTCTTTATGTGCAGGATGTATATTGAAAGAGAAGTCAATGCATAAATGTTACATTGCATTGCTCAGGTACGCGAGTACGCATGCTATACATTTGGAGGTGACTTATCCTCTGATGCGTTCATTCATGTTTTACAAAGATTTATGGGTGGTCATGGATTACCATCATTGATTATTTCCGACAATGGATAAACTTTTCTGGATTCAAATGTAAAGTGGTTTGTTTCTTCAAAAGGGATACACTTCATTAATAACATTCCCACAGCTAGTTGGTGGGGAGGTATTTTCCAAATTTGTGTCAAACTGACAAAAAGATGTCTCGGAAAACATTGGGTAGTTGAAGTATGAAGAACTAGAAACAGTTATCATCGAAACATAAGGAGGTCTAAATTTACGGACTTTAACTTATAATGAGTTTACAGAAATGCCATTAACTCCTGCTCATCTCGTTTGTGGATGTTGGTTATTAGATATATAGGGTCGAAAAATCCTTACCGAATCATACTAAATACATTAAAATGGTTTTGGAAAATTTCAAAGGATGTTGGATGTCCGAATATCTGACTTCGCTTCATGAAAAATTGCGCGAAAGAGGCAAGGCTCATAGATGCTTGCAGGTTAAAATCAGAGATTTAGTTCATATATATAACGACAAAACATGTCGGTTATTATGGAAGATGGGTCATGTTGAGAAATTACTGGCTGGCAGAAACAACATTGTACGCGCTGTCAAGCTTGTAACGCTTGACAAATCAAACAAAATTATTACTCTTAATCGCACTTTAAGGAACCTGTATCTGTTAGAATTATCCAGTTGCGTTAATGAAAAGTCACAGATCACAAGAAGTCAAGAAGAGCCAAAGATCACAACGATCATGAATAAAGATGTAGCTGAACACATTCTATAAATTTTAACTGTTATCATTGATTGATTCGGGGGGACTCTGCCGAGGACACGTTGTAAATATGAGGATTGTTTAGTTTATTTCCGTGTTGTATATAAAGGGACTTAATTGAGGTTGGGGGAGGCATTGATTGATAACTGATGGTCCCTTCAAGGGGTAACACAAGAATATATTTCAAAGGGCCGAAAAGTGGGCCATAGTGGGAAAGTGGTTCATGTCATGGTTGCCATTACACACAGACATGATGTCATTAGAGTCGATCAATATGAAAAGATTAATGGTGAATATTTTAAGACTCTCGTTTTGGCGTTGTTTCCAGGAGCTGTTTAATAAAAGCTGAAAAGACTGAAAAAAGTTTTTTTGAATGAAACATTTGCAGTTGTTCGAAAACATCAAGACTCTGTGGAGGACATGTTGTAAATAACGAGTATTGTCTAGTGATGTATATATAGTATATGTAAAGTATTGTCTAGGGAGTTAATCGAGGTTGGGGGAGGCATTGATTGATAGGGTTTTGATTATTGGATTGCTTGAATGACGAACACTTGTAGAGAATTAAAATTTGATATGTTAAAAGAATTTATTATGGATATCAGTTTGTAATCCTTTATATTGGAATCTAGATTGTAGATTCACTGTTTACCAATATTACTGATTGAGAAAACCTTGGAATCATAAACCAGTTTTTTCCCTCTTATTCATCTCATTATTCATTATTGCAGATAACGTCCACCAGGTCATAAGTGATGTACATTGGCCTTGATGACCGCTTCCCAGCCTTTTTTGTTCACTTTCCAAACACATTGCAGACCAATTGCGCTTCACTTTCTGACCCAAAACTACCTCTTTCATTTTCATTACAAATTTCAGATTCCAGGTTGGTTTTCTTCCCAATTTTACTGTCGTTTCAATTTCTGCCATCTTTATCTTAAGATGTAAACAAGAAGCAACAAACAAATTATATTTTGGCGCCAACAAAAAATTTGCACCACTGCACTTGCGCAACTAATGTGTTTGAGGCACTGAAAAAAACACTATTTTATTTAAGTCATCAAAAGCTCTAGGTCTAAAGCCAACTTGCGTTTTGGTCGTGTTGCATGACTGACCATGATAAACTGGAGTCAGGCCTAGTATCGAGCTACTTTGCAAATTCGATTTATACGCCATGCTAATGTCAAAACTAATCAAAAGTTAGATTTTAAAGAAGCAAAGTATTTGATTTTCTGTGAGATAAGCCCGACATATAAATCAGCTCTAAGATCTTGTTGGCAGTCTAGTGTTCAAGAGCTAAGAGTATTAGTAATGGACCCAAGTGTCAAGGAGCAATGAAAAATGTGATCCAGCCTATGGCAATTTAATTGGTGGTGAAAATAAAGAGTCAAGAGACAGAAAAAAAGCAATCAACGGAGAAGGAATAATGAAGACCAATGTTAATTCCAGCGTACAAACAGGAGGAGAAAAAGGTAGCAATGATGGCTTAGAATGTTACTTCTGTGATAAAAACATAGATTGGAGTCATGTGATGATTTCAAGTTCGAAGATGGTGAGGAAAAATCCAAATTTATTAGACTAAAGAAACTTTGCGACAATGGTTTATCAAGGTTTAATTTTTTCTGCTGGTTGCAAAAGACAAAAGGCATGCACAGTGCTGAATTGTTGGATTAGAAGGAAACATTATGCTTCAATATGTAATGCAGTTAACAAATTTGAGACAAGTCGATACAGTGAACAAGTTAGCTCAGATCAACATGTGGGATTGAAAAGGCAAAATCAATGTAGTAGCCCAACGAGTAACAATGGTGGTTGCAGGTGAAGGACTACCAATTGTACTGCTCAAGGTAAATTGTTGAGGCCTAGGATGTACGCTCTGTTGGACAGTGGATCTACTGCTTCTTTTTTCTGTGATGATCTTTTGAAGGAGCTAGGCATAAAGGGTAAAGCGTGTCAAATACAGCTGGCAACTATTGGTGGTGTTTGTGGTGAATGTCAAACTGCCATGGTGAGCCTAGAAGTTACGAACCTTGAAGAAGATATCTGCATTTAGATTGATAATGTTTTTACAACAAAGCGTTTGAATATACCTCATAAGGGAATGCTCAGTAAAAAGATGTAGATTTGTGGTCTCATTTCAGTGGAGCACCCGTACCTATTCTAATCAATTGTGTACATCCACACTAATCATTTGATAAAACATGGGCACCTTTTGAACATATTCCCAAGCTCAGATTAATAATGAGTAACACTAAGGGAGCACCTATCGGGCACCAGGCAATGGGATGACCAAACAAGCTTTGGACACATTCCCACTCTGAACAAGCTATTAGGCACAATTTCAGAACACCAACATGACAAACTACATCAAATGACAGCAGCATGAAAGTTCACAGAAGCACATATATTTTTCTTGAGTCCAAATTCAACAACAGGCTTGTTTCAACTTCCATGACAAAGTACCGAGATTTTGAAACTTTAATGAAAAGACTGGTTTGCCTATAGAAGTTTCTCAACAGTGGATAAACAATGGATCGAGTGTGCCTAGCTCAAATTGCTTTAGACCCAACAATGTGAAGAAAATGTTTACATAAAATTAGAAGAGAGTAGCAGACCTGCAAGACCCCATACAGAAACACGATGTTACAAAGAGCCTCCATCTACAAATTCCGCAACTGGATATGCAGTTTTCTGTGAAGAAGTCTTTTGTGAACATAATCATAGTCAATGGCCTATTTGTATTTAACCTTTGGCAATTTGGAATCATCATTAATGATATGAATTAGCTTATTGCCAAGCACAGGCACCATGGAGTATTTTGAAAGGGGGTGTAAGTTAGTGGGGGATGAGATATTAAGACCTAATTAAAACAGGCTTTACTGGTGTGGTGGTTCATTTCTCAATATTTCCATATTTGACTAAAAGACTCAAGTCCCCCTAGCCCCCTTCTCCGCAGTGCCTGAAGCAGTACAATATATCAGCCAAGTAAGACAAAAGATGGAGTTCATGATATGAAGTTACTATAGGGTCTTTTCACCCTGATAACCTGGAAACATTACACTTACATAGCTTTTATTATTGTGAAAAAGTAGGGGATTGGGGATAAGCTGCAAAAAAAGAAGCTCAAAATCATATGTGATCAATTTTACAAAAACATTTTGTGATCACTATCTTTATCGATCTTATCCTTATTGGTAATGATATTTCATTAAATACGGGAAGTGTAAGGATCAAAGAGAGCACAGAAGAAAAGCTGTGCTGTGCTGTGATTCTGGAAAAAACATTATGCTTTAAAAAGCAATAGAGGTCCATTTGCAAAAGGGCTGGGCAAAAGCTACATGCTCTCTCGAGAATCTCTCAGTTTCTTGATACTGAACAGCTAAAGAGAATAATGCAGGTATTATCTTGTCCCAGTTCAACTACTGTACTCTTGTTTCAATGTTCAATGATAGAACATATTAATAGTAAAGTTAATCATTTTCACAAACGACGAGCACTGCAAATAATTTACAAAGATATTAAATCATATTTTGACGCAGTGTTACTCAGAGAGAATGCGGTCCCAATCCACAAATTCTGTATTCGTTTACTTTAATTTATTTTGGAAATTTCATCTCATAACATTGGATTCTTGACGCCGTTTTGCTTTGTTTCTGTATACTATCCTCCTATTTATATTAAACTCATTGCAAGATTCACAGAATCTGGCGGTTCTTCCTTCTCACACATTATATCTTTTAACTTAACTCTAAAGTACTTTTGGCTTTTTAATAGAAGGAATTAATTTGAATCATGTTTTCAAGATTTACCTGAAAGTGTATCAGTTAAAGGTAACTAACACAAACTAAACATAAGCAATAATTTTCTGACACACAAACAATTTATATTTGATACATACTTTTTAAAAATCCTTAAACTTGAAGTTTACGACTTGCTCTAGAAAAACTGCCTTATGTTGAAAGGTAGCACTTGAAGGGATTAATAGGGATGATTTTCTAAAAACGGCACACTTAGCCCTAGGCATACCTGACCTAAAATATGAATGCTTTTGATTTCGGATTAAAGACATAGCAACCCCTGACACTAATATCATTGAGAACAGCCAGCTGATAAAATAAATATAAACAACCGCCGCCTACTCCTACGTAAAAGCGGATGCATGAATAAAAATGTGATTCCATTCATGCTGAGGAGTCGCCTGGATAGCAGTCAAGGATTTTATTTAAAAGGACCAGCCATTAACCAAAGGAATAACAATGGCTTCATATTGTTTTGGATTTTGTGTTTCATAATAGAAATACAAACTCTGACAATTCAACTTTGCTCAAACCTGGCAAACAGAAATTTGTAATTTCAACTTCATCACCACAAATCCAGGAATATTTCAAGTTTTGCTCCTATATTAAACTCCGCAATGTAATCAAAATACCTTTGGGTATGTTCCAGAATGTTCCATCAATAATCATTTGATTCTCTATAAGAAAGGTATGTTAGCAAAAGAACAAATAAATTGCTATTGAGGCCTGGGAGGTCACCTATATAGTGCGTCAAATAGAAAAGCAAAACTATTAATGTGGCCAACAGGCAACGGCCACAAGGCATTCTTTCTCCTGAAAATCTGTGATGTATAGCTACTGAGAGATATAACAAAAAATAACAAAAGCGTTATTAAAACAAAACACAACTGGTACAAACAAAATTATTTAGATTGGGTCAAAGGACAGACAACCACTGATATAGATAAAAGACTGGATCGAGCAACCTATTGTTCAACAACCACAGCTTTTGAGGCCACATAATTCTTTTAGGCGCCATTACAACTGTGACCCAAATTTTGCTGGAAATCCAAATCTGTTATGGAAAACTATGGCTAATCGTGAAACACAATGTTGCGCTTTTGGTTGTAACAAGAGATGAAAGCAAGAAATAGACATCGAATCATTCAGAAGTGATAGCAAAGAAAGTTCAGATGAAGAATCCGAAAAAAACGTAAATTTCCAAGAACGTTTCACTCTGAAGTTGTGGTTTCAGTTTGGGTATTTTAGGCCGGTTTCATTTTCCTTATATCACTAACCTAGCCAAACATTGGCTTCCAAAAAATTGTTTATTATTTATGTGTGGCTGCGGAGAGTGGGCTTGGCCCCTTAAAAAGCACCGAATTGGTTGGAAAATTTTGGCAACCTTGTTTGTAATTTGGCAGTAATTTGCTGAATCTTTGAAGAAAATTTTACCTTATACTTAAGCCAACCCACCCCCCCCCCCCCCCTCCCCTTACAAAGAAAATTTGTTTTCCCAAAAACATTTTTTCCACTTTTTCTGCAACCTTGCTAACGTTTATAAGTAAATCAAAAATGTTCAAAGAAATTTATATAGGAATAACAGTTTGCCTGGGGGCAATAATTTGAACATCTTTTTGCTCTGAATTTCAAAGAAGTAGAATATCACAAGCTAACAAGTTCAAAAGGTGGAGTAGACTTATATGGGGATTCAATATAATTTTACACTTCATAGACCATAAAAGTCTACATTCATAGACCACAAACTGGGCGGCAGAAGTTAATACCTTCAAGCAAATTGATTGGTAACTCAAGCTCGAAAACAAAATCACTGGCTTTAGCAATTGTAAAAAAAGCAAGTATAGAGCAGGGAAATAAGGATATGAGCCTTGCCCCTTGAGACGAACACAATGCAAAGATTACTGTAATCTAAAAAAGAATTATGCATTAAAAATTAAATTTGAACAATCAACATTCGACTGCTAATTCTGATTTTTAGTAACAAGCTTTAATTACTTGAAAATTCATACAACAGTTGCCTAAAGGTTTGACAAACTAAATTATTTTAGGTACCACACAACAAAACATGGTTGCAAAGAAGGTTTGTTGTTTTACATGTTGTAGTGCACTTGGATCTAGCAGCCATACACCATAATCCTTTTTTGCCCTGAATGACAGAGAAGGCCTTTTTAAGCATCAATCTCTTCATAGAAATACCCCTTAATAATAATAATAATAATGCACAAATTTGTATAAGTACAATGAAGCATATACCGTTTTCTTGAGAAAATATACCGTTCAACTTCTCTATCTCCATTAGTAATTCTTCGTTGATCCTATGTCTTTCCATGCTGAAACGGCAATAAACTTTAGAGGTCTCACTGTATCTAAATTGAATGAGTTTGCCCTTCTACTCTTCATTCCCAAAAGAATCAAACAATTTAGTTTTGCATGTGTCATCCTATTTTGTATGTAATTTTTCACAATGTATGTAACATAGAAATAGTAGAGCTAGAATGCGCGCTCTATTGTTCGCCTATTGTTTTCTGCGTAATGCCAATGGGCAGCAAAGATGGTAGCAACATGTTGGAAAAAAGCTGTTGTGGCGTACATTGTACACCAACAAAAAGCTATGGACTTACCGCTTCTGCGTGGTGATACGAGAAGACAAATTTCATGGAACCTTTTCAGCGCCTAAATAGAAGAAGGTAAGGCACTTATTTACTTTTTCCTTACGCCACAGCAAGTTGTTTTATGGTTTTTCTTCGTATTTTGTTTGGACTCCTTTCTCTGCCAAATTTCCTTTCGTAGGCCAGCTTAGTAATTAATTATGTCTAAATCCAATTTCAAGTTCATTATAATTAGACAACCTTTAACCATTACAAATGAGTATGCGATATTATTTTTGAGCAGTACTTAATAAATTCCTCAGGTTTTTGGCCTAGAAGAAATGCGGAAGTTACTGGTAAACAAAAGTGTCAACAATAGCGTGATTCAGTGTCTAGAAAGTCTTGTTGAAACTTGATGCAATCGAGGCTTAAATTTGCTTAAATTACCTTGAAATCAAATCCCAGCCACTAGGTTTGGGCAATTTCCAAGTTTGGAATCAACATGTTCCAATTCAAATGAATATATGTGAACAGCGTTGTTGTTTTCAGCTGAAATGATGTGCAGTAGAACGAGACTCCAAGTGACTAAGAATCCCTCCCCCAAACCTTAAGCAAAAGCAGATATGAATCTAAAATCCAGTCGCTAGAATTATTTTATCCTTGAATATGGTATCTTAGAACTAAATATTTACATTTTTTTACAGATTGAAGATAAAGATGGCATTTCCTCCATCTATAATAAAAAGCCCACCAGGTTACTTAACCGCCGCCTGGCACTCGGCGTTACCTCATGGTACAAGTTTTATAATATTTTTTGAAATTATTTCTTATTGTGTAATATTCTTGAAATCATATTATATTATTCATTGTAAAACAAAATTTGCTTTGTAAGTTTATGCCTTCTTGAAGACTGATTTCCTTTTATTATACGTATATATAGACCCTTCCAAATTGGTGGTAAAACAACACAAGGTAATTCTTAATGATCTGTTTAATCAAAATTGTGATATGGTCATCTCTAAGGTGTTCATCAAGGACATGACAGTGTTGTGAGTGCTTTTGTAGAGATCTGAAGGTATTGTTTTTCATTTTGTGCAAGACTGCTGATGTTATTTTAGCATTGAATACATTGCCACCTGCATAATTCTGTTCTAGCAAGTTTGTCTGTACACTCAACTATCTTGTACACTGACCATGATGGAACCAACAAATTTCCATACTGTTTGCAAGAAAGAAGAGAGAGGTGGCTCTGGTATCCATGGTCACCTGAACTGTCAGAACTTTGATAAAGGGAAACTGCACAGTCTGGACAATCTAATGATTCCAAAATTTTCTTAACAATGTAGCCTGAAATGTAGTGGAGGACATCAGATCTCCAAACATTATTTGTAAGTAGCATATTTGAGATGTTCGAGTCAATCTTATTATCTGGAATGTTTTTAGAATTTTCAAAATCAATACAGTTTGCTGTTGATGGAGATTCAATCTTATTTTTTAGAAGTAACTGTCTCAAAGCATATTTGAACTGGAGTGCAGTTGGATTATTGTTCCAACCTAGTCTACTTCGAATTTTGGAAAAGTACATCTCCAGTTGGTCTTGAGAGAAGCGATAAGTCAGAACATACTCAAATGGTGCTTCTGATCGTTCTAACAAGCCTCTGCTGATTTTCAAGATTGAAATTGATGAGACAGCAAAACCGAGAATAAAAGCCTTCCTTGGACCATTTACAATAGGCCGGCCTGCTGTATCTTTAAGGGATTTAAGGGTCTCAATTCCATTCAGTAAATAGGCTTCTATATCATAGAAATTTTCTAAGCTTATAGGCTTCTTTGTATGCTTTCCAAATTTACTTTTCGAGTTAAGCATATCAAAGATATTGTTCATCAGAAGAATGAAGTCGCTGGTTGCTTTGCTGTCCTTAAATTCTTGCAACCCCAGATTTCTCAAAAAAGTTATTGCAGATGCCACAGAATGGCTTAAAGTCTGCGCTGCAACACTGACCTTCATTTTATGATTCTGCCACTGAATATGCTGTCTTGAGTTTATTTGCAAGATTAAGTATGTCATTTTTTTGTGTTCTATAGAGTGCAAGAACATACTCCCAAGATATTCTTTGTCCACCTGGGGTACAAAAGATCTTGATGGTGGAAAAGGCATTTCTTGCAAGCTTCAGCATGTGGCAGATATCAAGAATTACAAAGATCTTTTCATTGGAGTTTGATGGATGTGGAAATGATGTACCAAGGTGTTTTATATCACATCCAAGTTTCTCAGCCATGCTTACATTTTTAAGAGCACCATCAAAGATGACTGCATGAACTTTAGCTCCTCTCTCAGTAAGGAGATTAATTGCTTCACTTTTGAGCTGTTTCAATATATTTGCATTTAGGTTGTTCGTTAAAAAGTACCCAATAGGGACATACCATGGCTTTTGTAGCCCTGAAGCCATTAAAACAAGAGCATTTGTTGCCATAGTGTCTGGGGTTTCTGCCTTAAAGTTGCCATAGTCAACATTCCCAACAAATTTGGAATTCTTTTTATCCCATTCCATTTGTTTTCTTATAGCCATTTCATCAAGCATTAGTACACAGTCCTTCTGCCCCTCTTGAACCTTGCCTGCTACATATTCAAAGGTTTTTTTCAAAAAACCTGGTTCACAGTCAATGTTTATAGACCAAGACCTTATTGTTGCTGGGTGTGGCAAATTAAGTGACTTTCTGATGAACTTACAGGCTCTTGGGCTATAGAAGTGCAGAGAAATGCAAACTCTTTCATTTCTTCAGAATACCTGGAACCAGACCCTTTTCTAAAATTCTGTGCTTCGTTTCTGAAGAGCTCTGTTGTCATATGCCCAAAGTTATCTGCCAACGACTTCTGATT
The DNA here is from genome assembly GCF_013076305.1 of Rhopilema esculentum. The sequence continues at coordinate 565,234 of NW_027019597.1, forward strand.
TTCTTCAGAAAGCAATCTATACTTATGAAGCTGTGTCATGAGACCCTCAATAGTTTTTGCTTTCCTAAAATTTCGTGACCTGAGTTTGTTTATTATTTTGTTCTTTTGATTAAGCTTTTTCTTATATTTGTCTTTCATTTTCCTTGGTGAAATAGTTGATGCAAAAGCATGATCGAGTTTGACCTGCTTTGGATCAAGTGTGGGTGGTGTTTCTGCTTGCTTAGGATCAGACCTTTTAACAGGAGAGGCTCTTTTCTTTGTACATGGCTTTTGCAGATGTGCAGGGAAATTGAAAACAGAGGGGACAGCATCTTTATTCAAATACTTTTTACCTAAAGACTCTGAGTTTGGCATGGAGGGAGGATAGCTATAGTCACTTGGAAGAAAATGCTTTTCACAAATTCGTTGCGATGAAGAAGGATGCCAATGTTTACGACGCATTGCAATTAGCCATTTATGTAACAATGACTGATTCTGAAGTGGAAACGGATTGGTTTAGAATTGGGCTCATAGTTAAATATATAACAGTATTTTTTGTACAAAATATATGTTTTGTGATTCTTCCACATTATTTGCATAATTGAAAACTAAGGACTTGCTTTTGGCTTTTGAAAATACAATTTTGTAATATTTGGCAAAGTTAACATTTTGGTCGTTTTATATACTAATAAATGAAAGAGAATTGAGCTCAAGATATTTGTCTGTCTTTGAATTTTAGAAAAATTATGAGCTGCTAATCTAAAATGAATATTGCTTAAAATAACCTGTATTCTACCCCCCCCCCCTCTACCGTTATTATAATCCTGTATAAAAACAGGATAGGAATGGAAATTTTAACCTATCTATGCATTTCCTAATAAACTCGTTACAAAAAGGGATATATGGTACCACATAGCTAAGTATGTATTTACTAAAATACATAAGAATACTATATATGCCCCCCTTTTTACCAGTTTGTTGGGAAATTTTGCTAGAATGTTAGAAATTGTTGGAAAATTTATCTTCAAAATCCGAATTATTTCGTGAGATGATTATTATGTCTCTACCATCTGCTTGTAAACATAGTAATAATGCTTGTAAACATAAATATCGTTGATGAAGAGCAGTTAATCAAAATAATTAATAATAGTATAATAGAATTTTTGGAAGTTTTTTTCTATTTAAATTCCTATCAAGAATAAAGAGAAACACAGTACACACAAATGGGCCTATTTACTTGTGGAACGATATGTTTGTTTGATCGGGAAGCAAGTCTTTTTTAGGAATCCATCGATTCTGGCAGCCAAAAGCAGCACACGACACTACCATTTTCTTATCTTTAAACGCTGAATTATCTTTAAATGTTGACAACAGTATAATACATTGATAAGTGAGCCAAGCGCGTATACGGTGATACGAGGCAATACTGTCCGCTGTGATTTCCCGCGTATTTTTTTGCCAACTTGTTGCTACCATTTTGGATCCCCATAGTTTGCACGCGTCACGTGATAGACCGCGCATTCTAGCGCTACTATTTCTATGGTATGTAATCTTGATGCTGAAAACCCTTTTGTGATGCTGAAAAACGACCCTGTTTGCTACTATTTGTTTGTTATGAATAATTTGAGATTTGGTAAAGGTGCATTTTAGTAGATGAGCTAAAAGAATGTTATGAGTTAAAAGAATGTCATGAAAAAAGGTGACAAACAAGCTTATGTGATACTGAAAAAACATTTCGCAGAAAGCAGTTGACACTGGAATTACGCTTGCAATAGTTAATAGTCTTTTCAACTCTAAAAAACATCACATAATCGCTCAATCAAGATGAAAATTCCAAAAGAGCTTTATGATTCTCTTCTGTTGCTTTCTATGTCAGCACCCTTTTCATAATAAAGTCTTTAGGCTCCAAGTCGCCTAAATTGCATTTTTACATGTTTGCAAAGGCTGCAAACTTTCTATTGTAAAAATAATGACGACTTTGGAGTTAACACAGATATTCCCTTCATTATTTCTTTATTTTCAGCATTAAATCAGCGATATAAGTCTGCCAAAGACCTGTCAATCAAAGGATAGGAAATGGAGGTCCTGAAAGAATTTGTGGGCCAGGCTCTAATACCTTTCATAGAATCTTTTAATTCGTCCTCAAACCTCTCAGGTCCCATGATGCTCTTTAAGGTGCTCTTGTCTGGATGTCATAATCTTCACAAAGGTCTTCAGTTTTGAATTTCAGTTTTGAATTTCATTTCAGCATAACAGCTTTCTTTTCTTAATGATGCAATTCCTTCAATCATATTTTCAACAATATCCACTGCATCAGCAAGGGAATTGTCCAAATTTTGTAAGAAATCTGACACAGTCTTACAATCCATCAAAGTTCCCTCACTGAGTCCAAAAGTAAGCAGAAATCCTCGTTCAGTAATCCGAGCAAGCAACGTGCTTCAAAAGCTCTATCTCTATCATTATCATGCGAATCAATTGACTGCAAAAGCTTTTTCACCACTCCAAGGCCCCTGTAGATTGTGCTACACATCTCATACTGACAAGACCATTGTGTCCGACTACTTTTTCATCTGTATTGGTTTACGTCTTTTTGGATCTGAATCCATTTCATTTAAACTGCACTTCCCCTGATAAAAACATACAACTTCTGGAGAATCAAGAACAAACCAAAGGAAAGTTGAGTAGGTGTAGGTTTCTAATAATTCTGCTGTGTATGCTGAACATTTCTTGGATACAGAACGTGTATCTTTCCATTGATAGAAAGGATATATTTATCATTTCGGCTCAAGAGAACTAATGAGCAGGAAAGAGGGCTTCAAAATAGCATCAGCTGCTTGTAAATTGCCAAAAGACTTTACAATAGATATTTGTTATGGACCTTAGAATAACCATATACGATTTATCTTTTATACAACTGTTTTTATTACAAGGAATGTCTTTCTGCCTTGTTACCTTACTCAACATTTTAATTAGGTGGGCCTTTCGGAAGGCCTTTAGTAACATAAAATAGGTGGGCCTTTTGGAAGTGTATGTACCCAAAAAAGAGGGGGAGGGGTTAATTGAGAAATGACAGCTGCGTACATGGGGGAGGGGGGGTCTGAAGTATAGCAATTTATATGCTTACATACTTTGTGAATGACCCCTAGAGTAAAATAAAATATAATATACATTGAGGGCCAAAGGTTTCCGACAGCTTCTTCACACTCAAAACTTTCCTCTCAAAACTTCATTAATGAGACTGATTTCGTTCTTATGTTGGATTTCAGTTAAGGTTTAAAAAAATCCTTTGGCGCTGGTGTCAGTGATGTGCTTCACACAAATCAATTTTTCAACCACATTATATGACTTGTCAATGTAGAGAATTATGCATGACAATTGATCTTTCTTCAACCTGCCAGTAGCACTGTCCATTGCAATACTGAAATAATGTGTTGTCTTGATTTGATCAGGTATGACATGCAGAGTTTTATTGGCTTTACTGTTGATGAGCTTGTTTTGAGATTCTTCAAGTTTCAATATAACAGGAGAAGCTTTTCCGCAAACAGAAAAGATGTATAGCTCAATTATAATTATCTACAATTAATTACCTTTTTAATGACCTAGATTTGAAAGAATGTGGTACTGTTTCAGAATTTGATCTTTTATGACTCAATACAACAGAGAATTGAAAACATAAATTAAAGAAATTGTGTTTAAAATATCAAAAAGTAAATGTCATTGGACAGTCTCGAAGCTTTGAGACCCTTGAAAATTAAATTCAAGCTGAATCAAAGACTTGCCGCAGGTTTTTTTCTAAATGCTACTAAATAAACTCGATAATTTCGATAAATTTAAATAAACTTTGGCAAGGTCACATTCAGGTGTTTGTGATCCCAGAAGATCATTTTTGGCCTTGAATTTGGCTAAGAGTGGCACTTTTAAATCAGTTTTTATGACAACTTTTTCAGGCACTTTTGTGTCACAGCTTACAACTGTTTATGGCATAAATGCTGTTTTGAGGAATTCACAGTTCCCTAAACAACATTGCCATTTCCTGATAAAGGTGGATTCAGAAATACTTACATAAAATTTGCCTTTTCTAGTTTCTTGTTGATATTTTGTTTTAATTATATTTTGTGACTATAACCTTACATGACAAGTTCTGGTCCTAGTTTGTTTGTCATTTACTATCCATTTGGGGCCTTGTGGTCAGTTTTTTTCAGTTGTTCTTTGTCCCTATGTTTTCAATTGTTTGTCAATGGTTCATAGGCAACCATGTTTCTTTTGTATCTGCTCTTTGATTCAACAAGGGCAGGTTTTGTTTTGAAATGTCAAAAGCTATTAACATTTAAACCATATGGGACTTTCCTACACTATAGATAAGGTGCTACTGATCCTCGAAAATCGAGTCTGTAAGTAGCGTTCTACTTGATGACAAAAAAGTTGTGTTTTATGCGACATTTTGAAAAAACTTATTTTATTGAAAGCAGGATGTGCCAGGAAAGGGGGCAGGATCTCAAAGGTACAGCTTGGCCAGCACCCAAAAAAACCCTAGCAAATAGGTGTCAGCGACAAGAAAACTAAATTTCATGCCAAGAAAAACTATATTTCATGCCAAGAAAAAGGCTGAGACAGTAAGTAACATCAATATCCACTGTTATTTTAACTGTTTTGAAATTGCCATAGAGTTTTCATTGCTTAGTGCCGAAGGTTTGATACATTCTATTGATTGTAGTAGGTTCCTACAATGGGTTCAAACTTTAAACTTTCTTCTAGGTTGCAACTTTTGCAGATTTGCAATGCCATCCAGTGTGGAGAGTAACCTGTCCCCAAAACTGGTATGTAAGTTCTACGCCAGGCAGAAGATTTCTACATGTAGAACTCAAAATTCACCACTGCAAAATCTAAACAGAAAAAGCACCTCTGGATACAAATGACATAGGTCGTCATTGTCATTTGAAGATTTTTCGAGTTTTCCCATTCTTCTGTAAGTATAAGGACTCCATTAATGAAATTTTATGAACACTTTATTTCCAAACAGTAGCAAATTACAAAGGAAATTAACGCAGCCTACCAGAAGATGTAAAGTTTGAGAAAATTGAGAAATTAGTATCAAGTTAGGTTTCAAATCAGGTACATGTGTATACATCAAGAGCTAATAAAAATACAACCAAAATCTTTAAACATATTAGCACATTTTACTGTGTTTAACGTAAAAAATTGGCTGAAAGAGATCATTTTTTAATTTGCAGATAATAGTCCCCTCCATTGCGCCTAGACTTGATCAGAAAGATGCAAAGAAAGAGATTTACTTTTCCATTATGGAGAAATGTTGCCGCGAGCAAGAAATCCAGTTTTGCAATGTTGAACCCCATTTCAAGAAGAAAGATCGTTGACTATGGTCCCCGAAAGATAGCATTCATCTTAGCAAGAACTATTGACTGCCAAGATTAACTGCCATCCTGCAAAGTATGCTACTTGAGAGGGAACAAAGAGAACCATAGAGATAGGATAATAAAAACACTAGAGTGATAAGGAGGCTCCTCTCAATTGGTAATTTGTGTGCCATCTTGTTGAAGGTAAGTAAATCCAAGTCCCTACAATGAAGTATGTGAATCCAACAAATGAAGTTTAGAAGAAGCGCTCTGTGTTTGGTTCACATAAATTATGAGGATGAAAAATACACTAATACAAAGGGAAACCGCATTGCTGAATGTTGGAAGTGAACATTTTTCGAAAGATGAGATTTTTATTAAGTTTTTGTCCTGGTGACTATAATGCTTTGGTTGGCTAGAAGCGATAAAATATAACTATGATTCGCTTGTTGTTCGTTTAATTGACAAACAAATAAGTAGCAGGCATTATAGTGTTTGATAAATGAACTTATTATCTACAATATTTAAACTTTTCAGCAATATTTACTGTTGGTCTTATTTACCTTGCTGAAGATGAAAAATACAAGAAAGTGTAACGTCACAAACTCGAACTTGAAATTTAAAGTGATAATCAAACACGGGATAGCGTATCTTAAAATGAAGGTCCTCTGTAATCAACCTAAAACCCAAAATACATATCGTTTGGCTATTCATTGGTTTGATGGCGAGGCTAAATTGAACTTGGCACGAGGAAATGCTGTCTAATAAAGGTAAACTTTTGGAAGTTAAGATACGCTGTTTGTTTTCATGCCTACATGTTTTCATGAGATTATTGTCAATAAAGGTTTTCTAATGTACCTTAAATTTTCTGATTAACTATAAAAGGGTTGACCACTTGATGTCCATTGATACGCATTCAAGGAAGAGATGAAAAGTTAGGTAAATAAACTCAGCTTTCCTATTGATTCATGAAGATAACAGTTTTTATCTGTTTGTGTCTCATTGATGCTTTGCTCTTGCTCAGAATAACTCTATTATAGTATTTTGCATAGGCCTGTAGCCTTAGCGTGAAATGCCTCCTTGCTATCTCCTTTGTTATTTGCATAACATGGCTGTCCTCGGTTGCAGGGTCATTTGACTCAGAACAGCTCTTCTCTTGATCTGGAAAGAGACTCTCAATCTTACCTGCCACCTCTCTGATGCAAAGGGTCATCATTTTCTTGCAGATGCCTTGCTCATTGGTAATTTTTATTTTCTTATTAACTATTTCAGTTTGGAATATTTTTTCACATGCCTAATAATCCCAAAGACACCAAAGGTTGCATAAATAAGACCTCCCCTGTTTTGTATTTTTGTCAGGTTTGATCCTGCACCAATGGCTGTACTTAAATGGTCATCAAGAGAATAAGGATCTTTATTCTGTATGAGAAGAAAGCATTTTGAACAGCATTTTGAAGACTGAATTTTCCTACAAATGAAGCCGCTGATGTAGAAAAGGATGTTGTCATTCAGTGGTGAAAAAGTTTGCAAATCATAGATGTTGCTATCAGTGTTTTCTTCAGGACTGTTCTCTGGTAACTGAACATCCTTTAATGGAGATCTCCTCTTTGACCATTGCATGTTATGTACACTCACCACGGGGATGGCCTTTCATTGGCATTTTGCATGTTTTGCATGTTGGTGGGGCTCTCTTCTTCAAAGACTGCTGGAGCTCCCTTTCATTAATCGTCTCCAATTGCAAAATTTCTTGCTCACCAACTGTAAAAACAGAAATTAATATAAATTAATGAGCATGTAGATTGATAACGACTAGAATTTAAATTTTTTTGTTTGTTTGATGAAGATTGATAATGACTAGAATTTACAAGTTTTTGTTCATGTTTGATGATTGATAATACAAGTAGGTTGCTTCAGCAAATGAAGCTCATACCAGATTGAGAGTCAGTCTGGAAACTGGCGATTCAATAGTTCAGGCTCTTTCCCTTTGAATGCTGCATATGCTTCCTGCAATTCGTCTTCTGAGCACGAAAACATAACCTCTTTTATGTCATTAACATATCCTGATGAAAAATAAAAGTAGCATAATTAAATGCATATCAGAATGTCCAGTTTGCTAATACTTTTAATGTAATGTCTTTATTACAATATTACAAGTTAACATGTCTTAATATAAATTCAAAATATATTTGTTACATAAGTTTGGATTTGTGCAAGTTTTAAAATATAATTACCATAACTTGGAGGTACTGCAACTTCAGGAACCACTTCTTCACCAAGTTTGAATTTTGGGTAAACAACACTATAACACTTGTCTCCACTTGCTGTTTCCTTTTGAGATCGATTGATGTTCTCATTAAAGTGGCACATTGCAATAGTGTGTCTAAAAGAATGCAATGTATTTGAATGATTTTCTTTTCTGTCAGGTCAATGTCTTTAAATTTCTGGACAACATCACATGCATTAGCATCATTTAAGGAAAATGAAGATAATTGGTGCACCATACTAGTCATACCATTTATAAAAACACTTAATTACCTGCAAATTGTACCCATCCATGAGAAATGTGTCATCTTTGGATGCCAATGATTCAGGGTGGAATGAAAACTTTCCAAAAAACTTGTTTGTGCATCTGATGATAACTTTCTTATGTCTTCAACAATTGTCATATTTGCAAGGATCACATTCAACCGATCATATGCCTTGCGTCCTGGTATAAATAATTTTTATTAAAAGAAAAAGCTATTGGCTCTTGCTTCTCAACATACAACAGAACAGGTGATGTTAGCATATATTTAAAATAACAAAAATCATAAGAGCTCATATAGTTTGTAAAATGCATCCTATTTTTTTGTGTACTTTTGAAAATGTATTATCTCAAATGTATGACACCTATTTGCTAGGGTTTTGTAGGTGCTGGCCAAGCTGTACCTTTGAGATCCTGCCCCCTCCAAAATATATTTGAAGTAATGTTTTAGCCAAGCCCACATGAAAAAACTTTTTCTTGGCTTGCAAAATGTGTTTTTACATTTTACACAGAAACATAACAAAAAAGCACTTGCCTGTTTTTATCCAACGACGTCTTTCCAGTTCACCATGATTGCATTCTGTGTAAAGGGGATCGGGATGATCTGTGTGTTTATTTGATATATGTCTCATGTATCTGTCTATATGTTACAATCATATCACCAAAGCCCTGTTTTGTTGACAGTGCACACCAATAGAGACGACGATGAATACCTTTGAGCCAAGAGAGTAGTACCTCATTCCCTTTTTCATTGCCTGCTTGCATAATTTTTTTGGTGATACTTTTGCAAACATGCCAAAAATCATGGTCATGCTGAGTGGAAGGTTTGGAGATGCGTAGCCATTTTGCTTTACCTCTATGTGTATCAGTAATGAATGATGCGATTGTCAATCCTTTACTAGTAATATTTTGAAAACAACGTAACAAAACAGATGGGAAGAGAAAGCGATTTTGGTGACGAAAGAAGGATCTTGTGCTAATCACTGACATTCCCATGTGTTTAAACATCAAGAAAACCTGATTTATGCCAACTCCAGACATTAGTATTCCAAAACTTAGCATGATGTTTCCTGCTGTGATTTTTTCCAAAAACGTATGGCTGGCTTCTCTATGTGAAATGCTTTCCACAGTGGTTACATCGCTGAATAACAGTCACCATGGTTCCATCCAACTTCATTTGGCATGTTGGATTTTCACTCTTGCAATGGAAGCAGAACATCCTAAACAGAGCTGCCAGCATCTAGTAGAATAGAGCGTTTTCATCACGTGACCAATATACATAGCAACCATTGTTATCTGCTATGTCGGTGTTCCATAATAAAACCTTGCAGCATGGAACCACTACGTTGTCAATTAATATTCTCTCCTTGGGTACTAAAATGACGAGATATTTTAGGGAATCATTTGGGTATTTGTCTAACTTTTGTGTGAAATAATTATTCTTAATCATGGTTTTGTGTCTGATTGTCGGCTGCGTAGAAAAAACTGGAAGAAAGAGAAAGAGCAGCGAGGAACAAGGCAAAGATCAAAACGGCCTAAAATTTTTCCGGGTCCAAGCGATAATTACTCATCAATGAGAGCAAACTGAATTATTAAGTACAGAGCGCAGACGAAAATGGATAGCAGCAATTAGCCAGACTTGACAGACAAAAAATTGGCAAATGACCGTGTTTGTGGGCATCATTTCGTCTCGGCAGCGGCTGCTAAAGAATGGGACAAGCATAATGTTCACTGGGTACCAACATTAAACCTAGGACACTCGAAGCGTAAAAGCAGTTGCCAAGTCGAATTCATAGCTAAGAGAGCGGAAAGGGTGGCTGGAAGACATAAGCGTGCAATACTTGAAAATAGGAGGAAGGAGGAAATGAGGCATTTCACAGAACCAGGATTGACGGCCAAAGAGATTTTCAACTCGGGATTTGACGAAGAAAGCAAGGATTTACCCAGCAGTGGTGTGGATGACCCTATAAATAATGATATTGAGGAGCCTGGAATGTCCAACAAAGCGACTGACACCAATGAATTTGATTTTCTAACTGCTAATACTCCAAAAGAGAAACTCCTTGATGAGTCCTATTTTAAGGGCGATGATTCAAAGGTGAACTTTTATACTGGAATGCCAAGCTTTGAAATTCTAAAGGCAACCTTTGAATATGTTAAACGCAGGGTCAAAAACAAATCACTTCTGTCTTTATTTCAAGAATTTGTTTTGGTTCTAATGAAATTAAGGCTTAAGGTGCCACTTCAGGATCTTGCGTACAGATTTGGAGCATCGCTATCCATAGTTTCCAGAATCTTTTCAGCTTGGATGATCAACCTTGATAACAGACTAAGTTTCCTCATATCTTGGCCAGAAAGAGAAGATCTATGGAATACTATGCCACAATGTTTTCAATATGCATTTGGAAAGAAAACAGCAGTGATCATAGATTGTTTTGGGGTATTCATTGAGAAAAGAGGTGAAAAGAGAAGTCAAATGTTGCATTGCAAACGTTGATCATATTCAACCCAAAAAAGTTTTAACCTTCGCAGACACATCCTTTCCAAACATGGACCCGATGCAGTCAACTCAGCCGAGGAAGGTGGATGTGGATGCCCCACCTGCGGTCTGGAATCTACAGATCAAGAGTGGAAAAGAAGCAGCGACAACAACATCTGAAATCAGGAGGTAAATAACTTTAGATACATAAATAACAAATAGGAATGTTGTATCAGTATGAATGAATAGAAAAGATGTATCAATATGATAAATTTTTCCAGCTTTATTGCAAAATCTCTTTAACCATAGTCAATGGAAAAGGAATTGTATAGGAAAGCTTTAGTCTTTCAACAGCGACGTTATTGTTTGCGATTTCCTATGTCACGTGACAAGGTCTAATCAAGTCACGATATTGTTGAACAATGCAAAATGCCAGGTGAAAACTGTGGTTTTTATGGATGTACAAACAACAGAACTACCAATTGAAGTAGAAGAAGAAAAGATCCGTTGATTTCTATAATTTCTTTTTGCCAAACACCATCACCAAGCGAAAGAGACAAAAGGAAAGAGAAAAAGATTACTACGATAAATGAATGGATAAGAATTGTTTGTCGAACACGTGTAAGGGACAGCGATCTAGACAGACAGTTTAAAGGGAACAAATTGTATTTGTGTGAAGCACATTTTAATCCGAGCCCAGCTGCAAAGTATTTCGCGCAGGATCAGTTCCCAGCATAAATTTGCCAAGGAAGTCGCTAGACGATAGCGAGGTGAAAGAAGAACGCCGTTCCCTTGTCAGGGATTTAGCATTGAAGGGGAAATACACATCCTTTTCGAAATTTATAAAAGGAGTTGAAACCTCGAAGATTCATCCCTGGTCTTATGAGGTTACAGATCGTCAGGTGAATTTCACATTGGCTGACAACAAATTTTGGGTGCCCCGGTTTTATGTGAACATTTATGATGAAATTTCTGTGGCATGCTTTTACTATGGATGGAGGTTGTCTGACATTTATGTGCCTGAGATTCAACAGTACGGAGTTACAAAATTTGTATCTTCAATAGTTACCTGCTGGGTTTACTGGCAACAATACACTTAGTCATGGAGTGCCGCAGAGACCATCTCTTGATGAAACTGTCCTCCCATTTCTCTGCAAGAATTTTGTGCAGAGTAAAGCCTGTACTATACTTTTACAAAACAAATGCAGTGCTTTGTGCCAAGATCCAATTTATTTTAAAATCAACATTGCAGCATCAGAACGAAAGATCTATTTTCTTTCTGATGTTCCACATTTGATTAAAACAGCAAGAAATTGTTTGTTGTCTTCTGGTTTCTCTGCCAATTCAAAGCGCCTGATGTTGAATAATGGCAAGCATTTGCTCTGGAGCCATTTTGCCCAATCCTATCACAAGGATCGTGAGCTGGGTCTTCATAAACTTGTCAAAATTGGACCAGAACATATAAATATTTCTCCATTTGGTAAAATGAGAGTATCATATGCAGTTCATATGCACTTGCGCTGACACATTACTTCCCAAATGGGGAGGCAGATGAGACAGCAAAGCTTTGCTCTCTGGTCAAAGATTTCTTTGACATATGCAATGTGAGATCCACCACAGAGTACACAAGAAAGAGAAACAGCAATTTAGAGCCATTTAAGTCAGTGGATGACCTACGCCTTCCATGGATGAAGGATTGCTTTTTGCAATACTTTGAAAAATGGTTACAAACAATAGAGGAAACTGATGAGATCTCCAAGGAAGGTAAAAGCAAAATGTTGATCTCCAAACAAACATTTGAGGGATACAAAATTACAATTAACTCGACAATTGAGCTTATCAGGTTTCTTTTACTTAACAGTGTCAAGTATGTTTTGACAGAGAGATTTATGCAAAATGTGCTGGAAGAATATTTTGGCTACCAAAGGTCCCATGGGCGAAGATGTGATAAACCGATGGCCAGCGAATTTGGTTACAATGACCAAATTATTAACATGCAACAAACAATAGCACCAAAGGGCAATGTTAGGGGCAAACATTCGCTGAAATGGTCAAAAGTGAGTGATGAACCACTTCTAACAAAACAAATTAAAAAGTAACTGTTATTTGTTTATCGATTTTCATTAATAAGTCTTAGAATACAAGAAGACTATTATAAATCACATATCAAATTGTAAATGAAAAAGCTTAAAGTTTGTACCAGCTTCAAAAGATAAGCTGGCGCCAACTTTAAAAGAAATAAATTTGTTCCTTCCACACTTCTATCAGGAAAAAATTCGAGCATTTGCACAAAAATCGTTATTCTGTATAGAAGCTATCTTGGTAGTTCTTGTAATGTGATAACAAATTGTTTATGGATGACTGGAGCCGTAGGGGAACTTCACTTGACAGTCTTTCAATTAATTCTGCACTGTACATATTTTCCTTCAATGCATTCTCCTTAAAGTGCATATGCCATGAAAATTTTTATTCGCTTAAACTATCAAAGAAACATCGCTGGGAACGATGGTGAACTTGGTTTTTTCATTTGCGACCTACTTTCTTAAAAAATTGAGGTTTTCTGACACCCACTCGAGCTAAATTGTGTCACAAGAAAAACGCGGTCGGGCCTGTGATCACGTGACCTCTGTGACGTAAAGTGGTTGTGTATTCTTCAAAAAAAGCTGAGCTGCCGTATGGATTCACTATGTGATGGCACTTCTGTTGTCCCCCTAATCGATGGTTTTTTGCATGATAATTACTCCAGCAATGTCATAAAATACCGGAAAATGATCTAGGTCAATTTTTGGGTAATTACAAAATTAATAAAAATAGAAATGACATGATATAATATATATATATAGAAATGACATGATATATATATTGCGTGCCATAGTCATAGTTTCGCACTTCGCAGTGCCAACATTTTTTGCAAGAAAGTCATATCCAAAAATAAATATGATTTATTAGAACAAAATTAGAAAACTTTTACTATAAAACAGGTACAAACGTTGCAGTAAATTAGTATGCACGGCTTTAAGGTACAAATATACCTCTGATGTGTGTTTTCAAAAAAGTGTAAATTGAACTTACCAAGACTATCTGATTGCCGTTTTCGAATTCTACTTTTGAATATGTCACAAAAAAGTAGCAGCAGAGATTTCGGAGGAAGATATTGTTGTGCTGGACTACCATCTGGAAAAAGCTGCACCAACAGAAGTTCGACGCCTGATATAACTTTGCACAAGTTACCAAAAGACGAAAAGATACGAAAGCTGTGGGTGCAGTATATAAAATTGCATCCTAAAGATTTCGAGCCAGCATCTTACTCGACGGGACCGTTTCTTTGCTCAGAGCATTTTCTCCCAACTGATTTTTCACGTATGTTTTCCTCCATACCTGGTTTCGACACTAAAAACACCAAAACCTTTCTTCGATGAGACGCTGTACCTTCAGTCCGCAAACCAAAACAAGATGAGGAACTTAGCAAGCGTGAAAAGCGCATGGTGAGTAATGTGCTTGCAATTGTTTTTAGTGATTGCCTGTCAAATTGCTATTGTTTAAAAGCTGACATACGTTATTGATAATGCCTCAAAAACCCCGGGGGCACCCACATAATATACTTTAAATGTGGATTTGAAATTTTGTTGTCAGCTCCCTTCGTAGAGTGTTTCTTATCAAAACTTTCTATGCTTATCCAAGAAAAACTCGGGCGCGATATTTAGAAAATGAAATTGAACAGTCACATCAAGGGCAACAAGAGACTTCACAACTAGAAGAGGCAGTGTCGTTCGTCAAAACGAAATTAATTTCAGGGGATCTGTCTATTGGACTGTTTCCCCCTCAGTAATCTAAAGTAGAGAGAATATAGTTCAGGTTGACAATTATTGGGGGCTCCAACCCCCGCTTCCAATGGCTTTGACATGTAGGGAGATACTACAAGTCCTGGTTACTGGATAAACTACTACTTCATTAGGTATCTCTTTGGTTACTCCTTTCCTCTCTGTACATCATCCATGTCAGCATTTTAAAACATCAAAAACAACCAAAATGCTGATTTTTCAGTTAATTTAATAAACCTTTTAAAACTAGTGTTATACATAGTTAAACAACTTCATTATCTCCTGTCGTATTTGACTTTTTTAAATAACTTGTTAGTTTTCTTGTTAGTATTCGTGAACCCCGGACCTTGATTTTCTGCAAAATCTTGAACTCGAATATTGATATGGACCCAGATGCAAAATAGAAGCGAGAATGTTGATAAGCAATGCACAAAAGCTATGTTCATATCTGATTATTTTACTTTATTCTTTTCATTTCATAGCTTTCCCATTTTAGAGTTTATTGTTAGTTGAACGTGATTCCTTAGATTCAAAAGTATTTGTCAAAAACCAATACAAAATTTCCTCCACAGCTCATAAAAGGAACAAACATTTCTCATCGACCATCGACTACAGAGGACACAGAATTATCGGATGTTGCATCCACCTCGACTGCCGTAGTAGATATGGAAAGCTGGATAAGCGACACCGTTCCAATTGACGATGACGAGTCAGACCAAAAAGAGCGTGATTTTTGGATTGAATGCACAATCAAAAAGTGCAGCTCATGCTCTCGTAATGCCAGAAAGCTGAATACAGCAACCAAGAAAATCTTACGTCTAGTTGGCAAAATTGCATACTCGGGAAGGAAATGGTAATTTGTCTTATTTCTTATTTCATTAGTGTTCTGTCTCAAATTGTGCTGCAACAACTATTTTGCTTCAGCTTGGTGAATTAATTTTTTATATTATAACTCAGATAGTCCATCCAAAGCTAGACGAGTAGTATACAAAGACATTTCAATGACCCGACATGAAGAAATATTTGGCGACGACGAAGTTAGAGAAGAAATCGGGGATGAAGAATTTTTTGACGAGGGTGCACACAGCGAGGGAATCGAAACTGATACTGATGATGATGAAGACAGTTCAAAACATATCAGGCAAGACTACCTTTAATGCTGTGTAAATAAAAAAAATAATGTGACACGTGACTCATAAAACTACATTTGTTAAAAGACATGATAATTTAACTAGTCTAATCTAATCATCTAATCATCATGTTTTTGTTTAGAAAAACATTGCTTCATCAAATTTTTGCTGTCGGAAGTTCACATTCAACCGCTGTAGGAGTACTGCAAATTTGTGTGCCTAACCACTGATTTTGATTTATTATGGACATTTAACAAAAATGCTGAATTCATATACGTTCCTTCAAAGATGTATGTTTATAATGAAGCATTAATAAAACAGTTTGAAAAAAAAGAAACAGGATGTGCTTAACTTTGTTAATCAAACATATAGTGTGCACTGAACTGTGTCACACAAACTAGTGGAGTGCAATATTATACAATATATAAATATTTATAATTCGTTGTAAAATCTATTTGCTGCAACTTTCCAAAATAATTAGCCAATGATGCTATTGGCAAGTATTCTGAAGAGATAGTGTAATTTATTCATTTTTCTTGCTATCTTTTAGAGTTGATGATAATGTACCCATTCAGAAAGAACCACAGTTTGTTGCTTTCTATAGCATGCTAGTTGCACTTTTCTCCATGTTTTGGTTCAAATGTAAAGATGGGAAACCAACTGTGCAAATGAAGAAAAATGGAACAATGGTGACCATTTACCAAAGCTGTTCAACATGTGGGCCAAAATCTTTCAAATGGCAATCACAGCCGTTTCTTGTTGGTCGTCATCCTGCTGGGAATGTTCTGTTGAGTTGCGCTATTCTTGCTGCTGGTGCATCTGTCAGCAAAGTATTACTTGTTTTCAAGCATATGGGGCTCTCTGCAATTTCAGCAAGAACCTTTTTTCGGCAATTTCAGCAAGAACCTAGTCATTAAAATGATTAGCAAATTCGAATTCAAAACCATAATAATCAACATTTTGTATAGACTTGAAATTTTGAACAATCATTTAAGGGGGGAAGGGGGAACCTTACAATCATGTGCATATGACACTCTGTAGGACTTGGATGGCCACATATAATCAAACTTTTTCATTTTAATTACATTTGCATTTACATATTTCGTTTGTGTTCTCGGTATAAGTTACTTCTTGGATTATAAAATCATATTTTATTTAGCAATAGAGCTAAGTATTAACTAAATATATCGTCAATAATCTGTAACCTTATATATATATACTAATAATTTGTAGTGAAATATGTATTTGATATTGTGTTTGTCTAATCTGTTTTGGAGGCCAAGGAATCAGGCTGCATTCTATATACTGGTTCTGGGAATTGTCTCCAACTCCAACAAGAAAGTCATTTGAAAGTCGCAGTTTTGCAGACCTTTTATTGAAATAAGACTTGATGGAATGTAACAAGTATTCAGGCAACAAAGGAAGAGTTATTTCATTGGAAGCAGCATTATTTATTGCATTTTAACTTAGTGTTGTTTTAATATGTAAAATTGAAAAAAAGAAAGAATGACATTTATCTCTACCCATCAGTTGTTTTTATTTGTAAATGAAACTTAAATACTCACCTAATTCTGGACCTAAATAGTCCATTGGCAGTAAAACTTAAGGCAATTAGCAAACGCCCGATTTCAAACTAAATCCAAAGACAGTAGACTCGTCCTTACTTTCAAGCAATTTGTGTATGGTATTGTCACAGAATTCTGAAGTGTATTTATATCGTGAACGTCATAGAATGGTGGCAGCTCAACGCACGCCGCTTGTCCGCATTTTCCATCATGCCTCGTAATGGTTGCTTTGTTCCACTGCCCAATCAGAGAGGTGAGCAATTCCATGATCTAGCAATATGTTTCCGCTGCGGCTTGCACTAACGACATGAGCTCCCCCCTCCCTATCAACTTTCTTCAATGGAACATCTTGACAAATGCTTTTTCTGGGTTTTTCAAGAAAACCGGGAAGTTCAATTTCGAGTAATTCACAAATACACTGTATCTGTAGAATGCACTGAACCAAAAAAGCCTTGCAGTGAGAAAAAAACTGCTCATCAGCATGTTTTTCTACGAGCTCACTGATAATGCTTTAAAAAGTAATAGTTCCAAAACAAAATTTTGTTAGTGAGACTGACTGATCTTTCTCTTTGGATTAAATCTAAATGGTCTGTTACTCGCACCTATTCCATTTTCATAAAGCCTGTGCATATCCTTTTAATAAATATCGAGACCTTTTGCTTCAGCTGATGCAGCAAAGGCATCCCACTCTGAAAAAGCAGGTTGAATTATGTCAGCCTATCAAGGTTGTGTCCGAAGAATTGAAGGTATGTCAAAGTGAACTTGTTATCAGTACCTCATATTATTCAATGGTTCTATTTACAAAAGCTTCATTGAGAGGCATCTTCTCTGCTAAGGCTGTTAAATTCTATGTTTTTCTGTTCCGAAGAAATCTTGAAAATCTTTCAAGCAATCCATCCAATTTGATGATGCATTAAAATGTGTATTCTGTACTTGTCCTCAAAAATTTTTGGCAGCGTTTTGGAAGCGTAGGAGGCACAAAGGTAAATAGAATAGCAGGAACATTTGAGTTAGACCATCAGTGATAGTTTGCCCTTTTCCCATCTAGAATTCTCACTAAGTCCGCAAATACACTTTTCATGCTGAACATTTGACAAAAAAAACCAACAAATACTAAAAACCTACTACTGGCAAGTCTGGTTGGTTCAAAATTCTAAAAATTTGATGCCTTTAACAATTTAATTATTAAATCGTTGTTGGACAGTCTCAAAGCTTTGAGACCTCCACAGTTATATTTGAAGACATTAGTTTCAAGTATTGTTGAAAACATTGTGATTAATTTAGAAATTTGTTTAAATTGCAACCAACTAAAAAGTAAGAAAAAAACAGAAACATTTTGGGCATTATTCATTTTCTCCATTGTTTCCCACCTTTGAGGCATTCATATTCTTGCTACAGCTATAGAGCTATTTTGATTTTGGTAAGCTACAAAAAATTAGCGAGAGCCCCGCCAATTTAGGGGAAGAAAGGAGGTGCGCTTACTTGTTTTTGTGAAATGATCCACAAACGTAATGAAAGCTCCACATGCCAAATTAATGCAAGACTTGCAGATTCAAGGTACTTAGAATGTGGACCAAATGTTTTCCTATGCATAGATTGATGCACCAGCAGTCACAAGAAATGCAATAAATTCCACTATTCCGAAAAATGGCAGGAACAATATATATAAATTTCCTTCTTGATGGAAATTGGTCCAGCAGTAAAAAATATTATAAGCAGTGGAGGATAATTCAACCATCAATAAAATCGACTTCATATTGCTTACTGTAATATTTTCCATTTGTTTCATGAAAAAGTTCATGACTGTCAAGAAAATATTTTGCACAGTCAACTAACCCGACCCCCCCCCCTTGTGTTTGCTACTTTTTTTTAATGACCACAAAGGTTAAAAAGATTCAAAAAGGTATTTGATTTACCAGAGCAGTAAATTGTATAGATATTGATATTTTCCATTTACATAATCATTTCAGGGACATTTGTTCCATTAGATCGTCCATCAATATAGATCTTTGCATGGATCAGCATAAAAGCAAAAATCAAGAAGTTTCAAAAAAAATTTGAAAGTTGCTGATGCTCAGTGTTAAGTTTTCAGAGATATTCATTTCTTTACTAAACCCAGCAATTCTGCACTGAAACTGAGTTGCGTAGCTTTTGTATTTTATCTTACCACATCCTTTTTTATTTACAGGTAGGCTGTTGGATACAGTTATGGAGTTATGCTGCTACAAACCAAATTTATACTTTATAATGAAATAAAGACTTCGGCAATGAAAACCAAAATTGCCAAGGATGGAATACATACGAGGGTCACTCCAAAATTATTGAGATATTCAGTAACCGCTTGAGATATCAGTTTGAAATTTTTTTGGTGGCTTGTACCATCTATTTCACCCATGTTTTGTAATTTTTGTTAATTTCAAGCGCGGAAAAAAAATAAAGAAGGGTTTTGAATTTCAGCACCTTAGATGTTCTTATTTGTTAAAAATGGAGCTTGAAGGATGTGATTTTCGCGCAATGATTTATTTTGATTTTAAAAGGGGGCTGAAACAAGAAGAATGCCTAGCTCAGCTTCTACAGACTTTTGGAGATAATGCACCTTCAAGGGCAACAGTTTTTCGATGGTTTGCCGAATTTAAGAGAGGGAGGGAGAGCCTTAAAAATGAGACCCACCCAGGGAAGCCCCCAACTGCTGTTGTGCCAGAAACAGTTGCTGCTGTGGAGAAGATGCTAAGGCAAGATGGTCGGATGACTTATTCTATGATGCAGGATAGCTTAAAGATTGGATCAGCAGCATTGCACACAATTTTGCATGAAAACTTGCAAGTTCGGAAAGTGGCTGACCGCTGGGTGCCACATTGCTTGTCAGATGAGCAAAAAGAGCAGCGAGTCAATTGGTGCCAGCTCAAGCTGCAAAAAATAAATGAAGGGAAGTCGAAACGGGTTTATGACATTGTGACAGGCGATGAAAGTTGGGTTTACCAATTGGACCCGGAGACAAAGCGCCAATCCCCAATTTGGATCTTTCCAGGTGAAAATCCGCCGCAAAAATTTTGGCGATCCAGAAGCGTCGGCAAAAGGATGGTTGCATCATTTTTCTCTAAGACGGGTCATGTCGCAAACATTCAAGTTGAAGACCGCCGTACAGTGAACACGGATTGGTATGTTAACCACTGCATACCACAGGTTCTAGAAGTTTGGCGAAATAAACGTCCAAGGACTGGCTTAAGAGGTCTACTTTGACAACGCTTCCGCTCACACAGCTGCTTTGACCATCGACTTTCTGTCCGAAAATTCAGTTCAGTTGATGACCCACCCGCCTTATTCACCTGATTTGGCACCTTGTGACTTCTTCCTCTTTCCAGCGGTGAAAGAGAAAATTCGCGGAACCAAGTTTGATAGCGCTGATGATGCAGTTAGTGCCTTCAACGAGGCTGTTTCTGACTTGGCTGCGGAAAAATGGGCCCATTGTTTTGATATGTGGTTTTATCGTATAAGACTTTGTGTGGAAGCCAGTGGAGAGTATTTTGAGAAACTGTGAAAATTTGAACACGATGCCTCTTGCGGTTTTTGAATATCTCAATAATTTTGGAGTGACCCTCGTATTTGAATTCATGGATTGGCTTGAAGGATGCTTTTATGAAATTCAAGTGTAAGTGACTTCGTTTTGTGCAAGCATAAGGCTACAGACTTAAAAATCAATGCAGTTTGGCCTATTACTCGTATAATGGCAACTTGTTATTTGTGTAACTTTTCCATGTATATCTTTTATATTTCTATCTTTTCAATATTTTCAATTAGAACTGCTGATCTGTGAGGGACATTAATCATTACCACGTAGTAGCCATATTGTCCTGGACTTCCCCCAGGTAGCTCACTTGTAGTCTACTTTGAGATGTTGTACAAGCGCAAAGCAAAGGCTTCTCTCCATCTCTAAATTTTTCATGCATAATCTTGTTAGAAAGGAAAATGGTTTACCACTTATAAAGTTGATTTCTCTGTGGCGATAGTGCTTACTGACATTTTTTGATGATGTCAGTTTGATCTAATGTAATTTCCACAATATTAGATGTCTTCTTATCTCTTACAAATTGAGGAAAGTCCTCTTTTTACTTCCTTTCATTAACTAGCCTACTCACTACTTTTCCCCTCTTTTTGCACCCTTTTTTTTGTTTTTGATCCTACATCTCCAGAAAAACATCTTGCTATGTCGAGTATTATTGAGGATTCTATATTTATGGAGAAAATACACAAAAGGGCCCCCATTTATTAAGTATTAATTTATTACAAAGACATTAACCAACTGCCTATCACCGAGGCGAAAATTTCATATCCGACCTTTCGCTATCACAACGTTTTATGTAAAGCAAATGTTAGCAATCTAAAATGAAAGCTTAAACTAAGGTTCTCAGATACCTCATAACCAGAAATCAAAGAGTGCATGGTAAATTTGAAAGTATTTCCTCTTCAGTGATTGACCAGATTTGAGCCATTTTGAGGAGCATTGCTGGACAGCATATGAATGCGTTCTTGATGCAAAAATGTTGTCATTCACAGATTCACAAGACAGACGCAGCAACAAAGTCTAACCCAGATTCCCATATAAATCATACTGTGAAGACCGCAGAAATGCACTTATTTTGTGCTGAAGAAGAAAGACAAATCAGCCAAGACATTGCCATATCTTTAAAGAGCAATGTGGAACACACCTTCAGTTACAGAAAAAACCAAAGATTTTAAAGATTTCCAAGTCAGACAATTAATTGAAAGACAAATAATGGAGGGCAGCATTCAAATAGATGAAGCTAGATCAGTGCTTGCTGATCAACATTTTATTGAAAAGGATGTAAATGTTATATATGATCGACTGCTGTGCATCATTAGAAAAGAGAGTACTTGTGATGAAGCAACAAAGTTACCAGATGTAATTAAAATGGATGAAGAAAATCTCAGTCAGTCATGAATGCAGCTGTGTCAATAGTGATGACAACGGACTGCACACTGCAAGGACTGAGCAGAGAAGCATTACTACTGAAGACGGTGAAGAGATCCATAACAACATAGAAATAAACATCAAATAAACATGAAGGATGCAAGATTTTAGAAAAATTAGACACGGCAGTAAAAAGTGATGAAAATAAAGTACCAATAGATTTAAAAGTTGTCATTTAATCTAGATGTAAAGGTACTGCAAGATTCAGTTTACAAATGATGGGTTTGTTTTAATTTTTGAAACTTGAAAACACGCATAAGCTGTTACTATTCCAGTTTAATGCACCATCCATTGCATTTGATAATGGCTGTTTTTATGTTACTTCTTGCAAGTTTTCATAAACTTTTTGGTGATCAGATTTCTAGAATTGTTGCAATGGTCATTTTTATTACAGAAAATGATTTAATACCACCCTGAAAATGCAGTAAATAGTTACATTCTCAGTAGTATGGGCTTTTTTCAAGAAAGGAAGCTATGAAATGTTTGACTTGAACAGGTAAAATATCATTGACTTTTCATGCAGGAGAATTCATTCTTCTTCTAATTGCGTGGTGGAAGCAGTTCTGCATGTGTTTGCAGACATGGTAATTGTAGGCTTCAAGGGACTTGAACGCTTTCATAGCTTTATTGGTAAACTCGTTGGATGAATCGATCAAGTATTGAGTTACCTAACTCCACAAAGAATTCAGCAAGTTTGATATATCATTAGTTTTTCCCTGTTCCAGCAAAAACAGGTCAGGAAGCATTGTGCCGTTGGTGAACAATGAATTCGCAGAAGAATGCTTTTAAGCTGTTAGTCCAAGAATGTAGTCTTGAAGCTTTTCCTCAAAAGCTATTTTAGATTTTACCAGTATACAGAGACACTTTCATATTGTAGCTAGGTCATGTGTTAACACATATGGCGACCTGTAAAAGCCCATTTCCACTTTTTTTGCAATTTGCAAAATCACATGCGATTTTGTAGGCACAAACCCTCTGCCCCCACATGAAGTGAGTGATCATTCCAAGAGTGAGTGTGTGAAAGTGTCAACAATCACTTCACTTATCAAAAACCTTGTGGTTTTTGGAAAGAGAAAGAAGAAAACAAGTGATGATGTTGATCATGCAATTCTGGAAGAATTAAGAGAGACATCACAGTCAACACCATCAAAAAGAGATGAAGACAGCCTAGTTATGAAGAGACTCGTCCCTCAATTAAAACGTTTAGAGTTCAAACAAAAGGCACGTGTAAAATGCCAAATGCCAAATTCCTCTACAGCAAATTTTATTTAAAGCTGAGTGTTGATGCCCGAATATTTAAGTAAAGTTTCTGGTTAATATCCTTGGCATAAAAAAGTATTGTTGTTGTATTATATTTTGTTTTTATGCGAAAATCTCAGATTACCACTTAGCATTTCTAGTACGGAACTTACAAAAATACAACCTACAGACAGTTTTTAGGCCCTGCATGCACCAAACAAAATTTCAGGAAAAACTTCTGGCACACTTAATCTCTATTGTTCATAGAGATAGCGGATTAAGCTTGTTTGTAAACAAATGCTGATTTTCCAATGCGGCCACCCAAGTTGCCACTGAAGAAAATTTACTGAAGCTTGGTTTCCACTATGAGTTAACATGAGTTAATTTGAGATAATTTTGTGATCTGACATGGTTTAAAAATTATCTCATAGTGGCAACAGTCATTAAAAATTATCTCATGAAAATTAACTTGTGTTAACTCACGTTATCTCATGAGCTTGGAAACAAATTTTTGTAATTTCAAGCTCATGAGTTAACTTGATAACATTTAATCAAAAGAAGCTGATGCGCGGTAGAGGAATATGCTATAACTTGCACTGAGGTTCTCACGCAATGCACTTGCACTGAGTATTACTTTAGATGTTGAGAACAGTTTTCCTTACTCAAAAACATTTAATTGTGAAATAAGAGAAACATTTTCTCATTTCTAAGATCCTGTTGCAAGTGGTCGTATTCACCAAATGCATATCTTTTTTGGTAGACTTTCCGTACCGAAAACCTTGGTAGACTTTTCAATCGGCAGTTCTAGCAAATAAAATAATTTCCTTCTAAATATTCTCAAAAGCAGAAGTAAAATAAGTTACAATACCCTAAGCCATATCATTCTTTGTTTAAACAACTTCACATTGACTAAACAGCAAACAACTATTTTACACACCAACTGCAGATTCGTTGCCAAAATATTTGGTGAACTTACATTTCCGATAATCTTAAATCACATTTTATGATGTGCAGCAGTGTATTTACAGTATACTAAGTTTCACTCCTGTTATAAAAATGATAGTCAACGAATCCCTATGCCCCAATAAATTATTCACCAGTTTTTTCAGCTCTCATTAGTAGACCAGTTTTTGAAAATAGTTTCCTTCTAAAGCCAGGGTATTCATTGCCAAATTTCTCCCAAGCTTCTCCTAACCATTTTGTGATCAGTATCCTTCTTTCGGAAGCTGTAATATTTAATTGCTATTTCTCTAGGTTATAATCTTCTTCAAGAAAAACATCCATCGGCTCCCCATTAATACTTTGATTTAATAACCTTCCCCTGGTTGGCATTTTTCTGTCTCCTGTGGAAGTAGTGGATACACAACAATATTAGCTATAGATTGGCAAGCTCTATGAAATTCTCAAGTCATTTGAAAGATGAAAAAGGTCAAGCATTCACCAATATCATAAAAGAATGAACAGAAAAGAATTTTGTATGCACAGTCAAGACCAACAAGAAATACATTATCATACTGAGAAAGAGCTCAGCCCCATGCCATCGAAATGGAGGTTTTCTGCCAAATTCTAGATGTAAAGGTACTGCAAGATTCAGTTTACAAGTGATGGGTTTGTTTTAATTTTTGAAAATTGAAAACACGCATAAGCTGTTTCTATTCCAGTTCAATGCAACATCCATTGCATTTGATAATGGCTGTTTTTATGTTACTTCTTGCAAGTTTTCATAAACTTTTTGGTGATCAGATTTCAAGAATTGTTGCAATGTTCATTTTTATTACAGAAAATGATTTAATACCACCCTGAAAATGCAGTAAATAGTTACATTCTCAGTAGTATGGGCTTTTTTCAAGAAAGGAAGCTATGAAATGTTTGACTTGAACAGGTAAAATATCATTGACTTTTCATGTAGGAGAATTCATTCTTCTTCTAATTGCGTGGTGGAAGCAGTTCTGCATGTGTTTGCAGACATGGTAATTGTAGGCTTCAAGGGACTTGAACGCTTTCATAGCTTTATTGGTAAACTCGTTGGATGAATCGATCAAGTATTGAGTTACCTAACTCCACAAAGAATTCAGCAAGTTTGATATATCATTAGTTTTTCCCTGTTCCAGCAAAACAGGTCAGGAAGCATTGTGCCGTTGGTGAACAATGAATTCGCAGAAGAATGCTTTTAAGCTGTTAGTCCAAGAATGTAGTCTTGAAGCTTTTCCTCAAAAGCCATTTTAGATTTTACCAGTATACAGAGACACTTTCATATTGTAGCTAGGTCATGTGTTAACACATATGGCGACCTGTAAAAGCCCATTTCCACTTTTTTTGCAATTTGCAAAATCACATGCGATTTTGTAGGCACAAACCCTCTGCCCCCACATGAAGTGAGTGATCATTCCAAGAGTGAGTGTGTGAAAGTGTCAACAATCACTTCACTTATCAAAAACCTTGTGGTTTTTGGAAAGAGAAAGAAGAAAACAAGTGATGATGTTGATCATGCAATTCTGGAAGAATTAAGAGAGACATCACAGTCAACACCATCAAAAAGAGATGAAGACAGCCTAGTTATGAAGAGACTCGTCCCTCAATTAAAACGTTTAGAGTTCAAACAAAAGGCACGTGTAAAATGCCAAATGCCAAATTCCTCTACAGCAAATTTTATTTAAAGCTGAGTGTTGATGCCCGAATATTTAAGTAAAGTTTCTGGTTAATATCCTTGGCATAAAAAAGTATTGTTGTTGTATTATATTTTGTTTTTATGCGAAAATCTCAGATTACCACTTAGCATTTCTAGTACGGAACTTACAAAAATACAACCTACAGACAGTTTTTAGGCCCTGCATGCACCAAACAAAATTTCAGGAAAAACTTCTGGCACACTTAATCTCTATTGTTCATAGAGATAGCGGATTAAGCTTGTTTGTAAACAAATGCTGATTTTCCAATGCGGCCACCCAAGTTGCCACTGAAGAAAATTTACTGAAGCTTGGTTTCCACTATGAGTTAACATGAGTTAATTTGAGATAATTTTGTGATCTGACATGGTTTAAAAATTATCTCATAGTGGCAACAGTCATTAAAAATTATCTCATGAAAATTAACTTGTGTTAACTCACGTTATCTCATGAGCTTGGAAACAAATTTTTGTAATTTCAAGCTCATGAGTTAACTTGATAACATTTAATCAAAAGAAGCTGATGCGCGGTAGAGGAATATGCTATAACTTGCACTGAGGTTCTCACGCAATGCACTTGCACTGAGTATTACTTTAGATGTTGAGAACAGTTTTCCTTACTCAAAAATATTTAATTGTGAAATAAGAGAAACATTTTCTCATTTCTAAGATCCTGTTGCAAGTGGTCGTATTCACCAAATGCATATCTTTTTTGGTAGACTTTCCGTACCGAAAACCTTGGTAGACTTTTCAATCGGCAGTTCTAGCAAATAAAATAATTTCCTTCTAAATATTCTCAAAAGCAGAAGTAAAATAAGTTACAATACCCTAAGCCATATCATTCTTTGTTTAAACAACTTCACATTGACTAAACAGCAAACAACTATTTTACACACAAACTGCAGATTCGTTGCCAAAATATTTGGTGAACTTACATTTCCGATAATCTTAAATCACATTTTATGATGTGCAGCAGTGTATTTACAGTATACTAAGTTTCACTCCTGTTATAAAAATGATAGTCAACGAATCCCTATGCCCCAATAAATTATTCACCAGTTTTTTCAGCTCTCATTAGTAGACCAGTTTTTGAAAATAGTTTCCTTCTAAAGCCAGGGTATTCATTGCCAAATTTCTCCCAAGCTTCTCCTAACCATTTTGTGATCAGTATCCTTCTTTCGGAAGCTGTAATATTTAATTGCTATTTCTCTAAGTTATAATCTTCTTCAAGAAAAACATCCATCGGCTCCCCATTAATACTTTGATTTAATAACCTTCCCCTGGTTGGCATTTTTCTGTCTCCTGTGGAAGTAGTGGATACACAACAATATTAGCTATAGATTGGCAAGCTCTATGAAATTCTCAAGTCATTTGAAAGATGAAAAAGGTCAAGCATTCACCAATATCATAAAAGAATGAACAGAAAAGAATTTTGTATGCACAGTCAAGACCAACAAGAAATACATTATCATACTGAGAAAGAGCTCAGCCCCATGCCATCGAAATGGAGGTTTTCTGCCAAATTCTAGATGTAAAGGTACTGCAAGATTCAGTTTACAAGTGATGGGTTTGTTTTAATTTTTGAAAATTGAAAACACGCATAAGCTGTTTCTATTCCAGTTCAATGCAACATCCATTGCATTTGATAATGGCTGTTTTTATGTTACTTCTTGCAAGTTTTCATAAACTTTTTGGTGATCAGATTTCTAGAATTGTTGCAATGTTCATTTTTATTACAGAAAATGATTAAATACCACCCTGAAAATGCACAGATTATAAAATAGTTACATTCTCAGTAGTATGGGCTTTTTTCAAGAAAGGAAACTATGAAATGTTTGACTTGAACAGGTAAAATATCATTGACTTTTCATGTAGGAGAATTCATTCTTCTTCTACATTGCGTGGTGGAAGCAATTTTGCATGTGTTTGCAGACATGGTAATTGTAGGCTTCAAGGGACTTGAACGCTTTCATAGCTTTATTGGTAAACTCGTTTGATAAATCGATCAAGTATTGAGTTACCTAACTCCACAAAGAATTCAGCAAGTTTGATATATCATTAGTTTTTCCCTGTTCCAGCAAAAACAGGTCGGGAAGCATTGTGCCGTTGGTGAACAATGAATTCGCAGAAGAATGCTTTTAAGCTGTTAGTCCAAGAATGTAGTCTTGAAGCTTTTCCTCAAAAGCCATTTTAGATTTAATACAGAGACACTTTCATATTGTAGCTAGGTCATGTGTTAACACATATGGCGACCTGTAAAAGCCCATTTCCACTTTTTTTGCAATTTGCAAAATCACATGCGATTTTGTAGGCACAAACCCTTTGCCCCCACATGAAGCGAGTGATCATTCCAAGAGTGAGTGTGTGAAAGTGTCAACAATCACTTCACTTATCAAAAACCTTGTGGTTTTTGGAAAGAGAAAGAAGAAAACAAGTGATGATGTTGATCATGCAATTCTGGAAGAATTAAGAGAGACATCACAGTCAACACCATCAAAAAGAGATGAAGACAGCCTAGTTATGAAGAGACTCGTCCCTCAATTGAAACGTTTAGAGTTCAAACAAAAGGCACGTGTAAAATGCCAAATTCCTCTACAGCAAATTTTATTTAAAGCTGAGTGTTGATGCCCGAATATTTAAGTAAAGTTTCTGGTTAATATCCTTGGCATAAAAAAGTATTGTTGTTGTATTATATTTTGTTTTTATGCGAAAATCTCAGATTACCACTTAGCATTTCTTGTACAGAACTTACAAAATACAACCTACACACAGCTTTTCTTAGGCCATGGATGCACCAAACAAAATTTCAGGAAAAACTTCTGGCACACTTAGGCTTGTTTTTAAACAAATGCTGATTTTCCAATGCGGCCACCCAAGTTTCCGCTTAAGCAAATTCACTAAAGCTTGTTTTCCACTATGAGTTAACATGAGTTAATTTGAGATAATTTTGTGATCTGACATGGTTTAAAAATTATTTCATAGTGGCAACAGTCATTAAAAATTATCTCATGAAAATTAACTTGTGTTAACTCACGTTATCTCATGAGCTTGGAAACAAATTTTTGTAATTTCAAGCTCATGAGTTAGCTTGATAACATTTTATCAAGAAAATGAATGGTAGAGGAATATGCTATAATTTGCACTGAAGTTCTCACGCAACACACTTGCACTGAGTATTACTTTAGATGTTGAGAACAGTTTTCTTTACTCAAAATTTGTGAAATAAGAGAAACATTTTCTCATTTCTAAGATCCTGTTGCAAGTGGTCGTATTCACCAAATGCATATCTTT
Organism: Rhopilema esculentum; assembly: GCF_013076305.1. The sequence continues at coordinate 594,271 of NW_027019597.1, forward strand.
TTTGGTAGACTTTCCGTACCAAAAACCTTGGCGCAGATCGGGAATGGCACTTCTAGCAAAAAAAATATTTTCCTTCTAAATATTCTCAAAAGCAGAAGTAAAATAATTTGTTCTTGTAAGACGCCTGCTGTAGCTGCAAGACTCAAATAAAATGTGATTTCTGAAATTTCCATACTTAATTCTATCTCAAGTGGAAACCAAATCAGTACGTGGGTTAATTTTGAGCTAGGTCGCGTTATCTCACATTATTTCACACTATCTCAAGTTAACTTGAATTTAGACCATGAGTTAATTTTCAATTTTACTCAGAATTATTTCACGTTAACTCAGAGTTGAAACCAAGCTTAAGCCCTCAAAGGTTCTGTCATCCTGCTGCAGAGCAGGACAAACTCTTAAAAATGGAAATGATTAGCAATCAACGCATTTTTCTGGCACCGCACAATACCTCCAAGCCATTCTTTGTTTAAACAACTTCACATTGACTAAACAGCAAACAACTATTTTACATACCAACTGCAGATTCGTTGCCAAAATATTTGGTGAACTTACATTTCTGATAATCTTAAATTACAGTTTAGGATGTGCAGCAGTGTATTTACAGTATACTGAGTTTCACTCCTGTTATAAAAATGATAGTCAACGAATCCCTCTGCTCCAATAAATTCTTCATCAGTTTTTTCAGCTCTCATTAGTAGACCAGTTTTTGAAAATAGTTTCCTTTTAAAGCCAAGGTATTTTTGCCAAGTTTCTCCTAAGCTTCTCCTAACCATTTTGTGATCAGTATCCTTCTTTCGGAAGCTGTAATATTGAATTGCCATTTCTCTAATTCATAATCTTTTTCAAGAAAAACATCCATCTGCTCCCCTATTAATACTTTGATTTAATAACCTTCCCCCTGGTCTACTGGTTGGCATTTTTCTGTCTCCTATGGAGGTAGTGGATACACAACAGTATTAGCTATAGATTGGCAAGCTCTATAAAATTCTCAAGTCATTTGAAAGATGAAAAAGGTCAAGCATTCACCAATATCATAAAAGAATGAACAGAAAAGAATTTTGTATGCACAGTCAAGACCAACAAGAAAGACATTATCATACTGAGAAAGAGCTCTGTTTCAGCCCTATGCCGTCGAAATGAAGGTTTTGTGGCAAATTTGATGCTTACAATGTTTGAACCAGAGATCAACCAAAATCCCGTGATGGGCTTAAGGCTACTGTGACACTTGTTTCTTGGAAGAGAGGGACAGCTCAGAAAGTATAGAAAATTCTACCGACCAGTATATTCACCTTAAAAACAGAACTGCATTAGGACGAGGGCAGCAAATAAAGTCTGACATGCCAATATAAATCAACTCTAATGGCTTACAGGGCAATATTAATTTGGAGACAACTGATGAACAAGTTTGTCATCATGAAAAGGGGGGAAGAACTTTGTCCCAAATGTAAGACTTGGCTCATTATCTAAAGACGAGAAGACCGCTGTATTAAACATGCTTAAAGAAGAGGCTGAATCATTTGCCAAAGAAAACTCAGAGATAGGCATTGCAGAGGGCCTAGAAAAGGAAATAAACTTGAATGACACAAAACCAGTATAATAGAATTATATAGCAGTTCCTAGGCCGTTATATTGCGAGGGTAAAGCATATATCGAGGATCTATTCAACAAAAAGTTAATCAGAGATTGCAAGTCAACTTGGTCTTCACCATTAATATGTGTGAGGAAGAAATATGGAGCCCTCCCCCTGTGTGTGGACTATCGTGGTTTGAACAGGAAAACTATCAAAGACCGCCAGCCACTGTCACAAATTCAAGAGACATTATATAACCTTGGTGGTTGCCAATGGTTCACTGTCCTGGACCAGGAAAAGGCCTACCAACAAGGGTTTGCCAAGCCAGACCTTCGCAATCTTCACAAGCCTTGAGCTATATTCTCAATCAACGTTTTATTCACACCATCCACTGATTGAAGTCCGTTTTCAAGCTGGGGCTGTTATGATTTTGAACAATGCTTTTGCAGTGTGTCAGTCTGATAATGCTCTGTATGCAATTTTAATAAATGTTGTTGCTTAGTTGTATTTACTAATTTAAATCAATCTTAATAAGCTAAGCTGACTTGTTTCTCTAAGGTAAAGTGAAAAACCGAAGAGAAACTCTCCATGTGTGTCTCTGTGAAAACTTCATAACCAACTCAATTAAAAAATAGCTTTGTACAAACTAAAAAGTTGATAATAGAGAGTTATTGAATTTAATAGAAAAGGAAGAGAAAAGAGGCAGATGAAAACAATAGGGCTAAAGAATTACTGCGTAATTTCCAAACACAAGGTGTTCTCTGTTATTGTTTTGCGAGTTTGTTTGTATTGCGGGTTTTGTGAGTTCACTACACAATGAATGATGGAGACAAACGATCAGCGGTTATTGCTAAATTTAACAAGCAAAGAAGCAAAAGCAGACAACTCTAGATTTTTTGCTTTCAACAAAGAAAGATTGCATCCCATCTTTGATTTGCCATCCGCTGTCACAAGCACATTTGAAAATGGCTTTGAAAAAAGCAAACATTTTACAACATACTTAAAGCTTTTTCGTCTGACACTCCTCAGAGCATAAAACGTCAGAATAGGTTCCGAAAAAACACAATGGAAAAATATATACCCAGTTGTGGATCGAAATAGTTTTATGCTCTGAGGAGTGTCAGACGAAAAAGCTTTAAGTATGTTGTAAAATGTTTGTTTTTTTCAAAGCCATTTTCAAACTCTGTTCCGCAAAAAAATTGTTCACAAGCACATTTGCACCAAGAGATGCTTTGCCACCTATACATAGCCCTTCTTCCAAACATACTACTCCAGTTTTAAAGTCCTCCTCTCTGACTAAAGAATGCAAAACCAAATCTCGTTTTCCAAATGACATTGGAAACTTTCTTGAAAAGGCCTCTGCTCTCACTGAAGATACAAAGTTTGACCTGCTTTGCAATGTTTGGAGGCGGGTCATAATTTTCCTCTTGACAAAAGAAATAGAAGATTACAATATTGTTGGTTTTCTGAATTACCCTGGCTTGTCTATTCTGAAGTCCTAGATGGAGCATTTTGCTTAATGTGTTTTCTCTTTGGTGGCGAAAGTACACACAACTCTTCAAAGTTTAAGAACTAATTTTGGACGTCCCTAAACACTTGGTCCTCTGTATTGCAGAAGTTAGGTGAGCATGTAGAGAAGTCAGAAGTTCATACTACAGCTACTTCGAGATCTGCTCAGTTTAATTTGGTTATGCAGCAAAAAAGGCTACATCTGCAGATCTCCTTCTGAATAAGGCCAAGCGGGAACAAATTGAGTGAAAGAAGCAATGCCTTGGGCCATTCGTTGATTTTGTGATGTTGTCTGGGAGGCAAAATATGGCTCTAAGGGCCCATAGAGATGATTCATCATATTATGAGGAGGAAAGTGTAAATCCCGGCAACTTTCAAGAAGTTCTGAAGTATTGGGCCAGGTGTGGTGAAAAGATGCTTGCGAATTTAGAAAGTGCCCCTAAAAATGCAACATATCGCTCAAAAACCACACAGAATGAGATAATTACCATCTGCAGGGAAATGATATCAGAGGTCATTCTGAGCGACGTAAAAGAGGCTAAATTTTTTTCTATCTTAGCTGATGAGGCCACAAATTGCTCACATGTCGAGCAGTATGTCTGTTGTTTTTTTGTTTGTCAACCAAAATTGATCCATTCGAGAGGAGTTTATTGGATTTATTCCATGTCAGCAAGGCCTCTCTGGGGAAGCGATTTCAAATAATTTGTTGCATGCGGTCGTAAGCTTTGGTCTTTTCATGGATCACTGCCGGGGCCAAGGTTACGATGGTGCCGGTAATATGGCAGACAGAATTTCCGGTGCTGCTGCTCGTATTCAGTCACTCTTCAACAATGCTGTCTATGGCCACTGTAGCTCACACATACTAAATCTTTGTTGTTCCTCATGTCAGATTCAGTAAGTCAAAAACATGATGGATAAGGTTCGGGTAGCATCAGAGAATTGTTTCCAAATTCGCATCATACCCACTTGATTAATGTGTGTTGAACAAGGTGGCTACCACCTATAGATGGCTTAGATATAATGATAGAGTTATATCTAGCTATTGTTGCCACTCTTGAAATAATTGAGGAGACTGTTGAGAAAACTTGGAATGCTGATTCAACTGACAAGGCTGTGAACATATTTCACTGTATAGTGACTTTCGAGTTCGTTATGGCGCTTGTTATTGTCTGCCGCTGGCTTGAAATCACAAGGCATCTTACAAAGCAGCTCTAGACTGCCTCTTATGATGCTGGTGCTGTTAGGGAAAAAATCTCGTTTCTTTATGTTATGCTTCAGAAAATGCGGTGTAATGTTGATGCCAAGCAGTAGGAGGCAGTTAGCATTATAAGTTCTTGTGACATCACATCAGGCAAAAAGTTTGAGCCTATAGCAGACAAATGAAGACGACAAGTCCATCGAGAAAATATTCCTTCCAATTCTCTTGCAGAATATTATCGTAGAGGCATCTCTGTACCCTTTCTGGACCATCTTATCAGCCATCCCAATGTATGCTTCACCCGTTCAAATCTCGATGTTATGGATACACTCTATGATATGTCATGTATCGCATTCAGATTGGCAAACAGGGTTCCACCGGTTTCTTGATAAATACAAAGAGAATCTTCCTGAGCCTCAGTATCTTTCCAAGGAGATGTTGGAAGAGAATTGTAATCATCTTGCTTGTACACCACCAAAAACCGTACAAGAGTTGTTAAATTTCATCAACCCATTCACTTTTCCCAATGTAATTGTGGCATTTAGAAATTTTGGAACTATCCCAGTTATTGCTTGTTCTTGTGAACGTTCTATCTCGACACTGAAGAGATTGAGAACATACCTTAGAAACCCTATGTCAGAAACAGGCTTGGGTGTTAGAAACCCTATGTTCATCGCGATGTAAGACTTGACGTCATTGATGTCATTGAACCTTTTGCATGAAAGGGTAATGGAAAGATATTGTTATTGGACAACTAACTTGTGCTTATGTGACATTGATCTTTTGAAAACAATATCCTATTGATTAGCTGACGTTGCTTGTTTTGTTCTGTTTCTCATTGTTGTATATTTTAGTCACTTCCATATCTTCAACTGCCTTCTAACCAGTTTTAGGATTCTTGAAATTTATTCTCCATTCAGATTTCTGCGTTGTTGTTGAGGTGTCATGTTTGTTTGGTTAACATTTATTACCTTTGTATGACAGGACACACCAATGTATAAAAAAAGAACTAGGCCTGCTATTAAAATAGGTTAGGTGATTAAAACATGTTCCATGGCTGATAGGATGAAATGTCTGGTTAAAGGGGTTTTGATATTATTTATCTTTTAGTTTCTTTTCGAGTCATTAGAGGACCGCCATGAAAAGCACCTCTTGATAATTAGGGCATATATATTTTTCTCTTAAATTTGCTTCAGTTAAAACTCAACCTATATTTATGGGTGTGACCAAAGACGAGCATAAAATTGCCACGGCCTGTCTTTCATTTTGCAGTGGCCATGCCACTGTCAGATTTGTAGCTAGATCGACCCCTGGATTATAAGGATACAAAATCGTAATAAATCCATAATTGAATCATAGTTGAATCCCTGGTTAGAAATGCCAGCGAACTTAAAAAAGGATTTCTATTGTTCTGTTTTTGATGTTGAGTATAAGAGTTTGCAAAGGTCGCGTGATAGTGCACAACATTGCGATAATGACTACGTTGAATGATGTGCTTTGGTTATAATAATGAGACGATTTTGATGCAATAGTGGATGCAGTTGAAGAGAACGGAAGATTAGAAGATACTCTTGAAGAAGCAATTTATAAAGTATGCTATTTTTGCATCCATTCTTTAAGAAATATAAATTTTGCTAAAGAAACTTCGAGTTCATAATTCCCTCTTGGCCTACGTAGAGTAGATTCTTATTCCAGCCTACCTTGATTCGATTGTAATTGATAAGAAAGCATAATATTTGAACAAATCGATTTAATACAATGTTTTATTTTATAACGATGAGTGAGAGCTTTAATAATAAACACAACCACAAAGCACAATTTAATATGATGGATTATGTTATTATGACGTGAGAAATCTTTAATAACATCCACAACTTCATTGTTGACAGTCACCATTACAGTCAATAAAATTGATACCGGTTTATCATATTTGTTCCTACCCTTGGTCCGTTTAGCAATTATCTTATCGATTTATCAGTATACATTTGCTTACAATTTTTACTTTTCATCAGATAAAAACTGGGAATTACACCTGTGATATTTGCAAAAAAGTCTGCAAAAGTAGGCGTGGATTAGAGAGGCACACAAAAAGCCACAAAAATACTGTTGAAAGAAGCCCTCTGGATATTCCCTGTTAAACAATATTATGTGTGAGGAAAAGTTGAAGTTTTTTAGCAATGGATGCTACTCAGAAGGTCATAGAAAAGAGCTTGAGGCAGTTGACCAGATTCCGAATTAAGAACTACTCAGTGCATTTGCGGACCATTTTAACAATTTAATGAAAAATGGTAATGCAGAAAAGTTTTATTCCCAGACTTGTGCAAATATTGCATTCAATTGAAATAAGTTTCTCCCTGACGTTTTTCCACTTGTACCATTAAGAAAATCTAAATGTGCCAAACAACTTTCCATCCACTTGGCAACAAGGGTCTCTGGTCGGAATTGGATTGTCACCTCTTCTTTGTGCAAAAATGTGCCAAAAGTTCTGAGAGCCTCAAAATCTCAGTTTTTTGCAAATAACTTTTTTCACAGACGTGGTACCCCCCAACATACCCATATAAATCAAAAGTACTCGTCAAGGCGCATCGATTGATGGTATGGTTGTTCCAGAAAAAGTTGAAAATAAGGTGCCATTTTGGCACAAAGTTTAAAATGTGCCATTTTTGGACGTTTTTGCCCATATCTCTGCTTGTATAGATGGTACCTTGGCTTGCAATAGCTCATAAGAAAGAACGTCTCTAGACGGTCAGTTTTGGGTTCAGTATTTGGGCGTGGCTGTGACGTCAGAGCTACGTCACAATGACGAATTCAGGCCCATTTTCAAAAATTCATTTCTCTTCTGTGAAACAAGTGTTAGTGTGGGTAATATGTGTAAAAGATCGGTAAATTAGGCTTCTTTGATGGTGCAGTCAGTATTTTACAGTACCTGTCACAGTTGGCCTAGAATTGGCACATTTGTAATGGTATGTATTTGAAAAACGTTTAGGCCCAAAACTTTCGGCATACATGAGGTACCTCCGATATTATTGCAGCAAACGAAAGATCTCGTCGAGACAAATCGATTGGTGGTATTGGGTAAGGGGTATCACCTAGTAATGACGTCGCTATGACCGGTTGAAGTTCTGGGACATTTCTGTATTGGTGTAATTGTTCTGACTAGGCCCGATCCCCGTTTTGTGTTGTGACTTTTCAAGCTTTATTTCCATAACTCGGCAACTATACAGAGTAAATTAGGGGCCAAGGGCTCATTTTCAAGGGTTTTACAAATGTAATCTGCTGGTATGGATATTTTCAGGATTGGGTGTGGCTGTGATGTCATTGTGACGTCATGGTTTTAATTTTATTAAGAGAAATTAAAAATTAAATGTTTTACATCAAAATTTATTGAATCAGATGAAAGATCTCATTGATGCGATTCGAATGGTGGTATTGGTTATGGTGTAGCGATAAAGGTTTAATTTTTTACCCTTTGAAATGTTCAAACCTTCACAAATTATCATGTTGCTGTCTGCCCAGTCGTCGGCCTGTCACTGTTTCTCATTTATCTTATTGGTTGAGAAAGGAACAATCAAATCGAACCGTTCTTTGTTCATTTTTTTAAAACTTCATTTTTAAACAATGTAATGGAAATTTCTTTTGTTCATATCGATTGTATGCAAATGATCGAACGTTTATGGCGAGTCAGTTTATAGAACTAATTTGCATAACAATTTCAATGCTATGGTTCATTGTGGTTCATTTAGTTCTGAGGCATGCCGCGATCAGGAAGATGCTTGTGCGATCTTTAGAAATTTACATGAATTGGTTATCATGTAATACTGGAAATACTTAATTGAATTGTTGATCAATTGAATGTGAGCCGTTGATCTGTTTGCTGATAGGATTTTATATCATTCGCAGATGGATCGGTAGAACTATCGGGGGTTGTTGAGACCTCGTGGCGTGGTTGGATTGCTTCGGCATCCAGTTACTGATGTTCGGTAAGTTTCTTATTTATTTTAGTTTGTAATATCTTTTATGGCTCTATTTACGTACTATTATTTTCATGATGGATACCCTCACTGATTGCGTGTACAGAAGCCTATATACTTGATGTATTTTCGATTACTTCCAATATATATTTTTTCGCTCATTACACGTTTTGATGCATTTGATAGATTGATGATATAATTATGATTCGCTTCTTTTCATTTCAGGATCAATCCAGACGCTGATGTCTACAGGCGGATTTATTTGCTGAAATGTTTTCAAGGATAGGACTTCCTCCGTTATTTACCAAGAAAATGTACCTACTTTAAAAAATAGAAGAATTCATGTGCTGTTCGTGTGCGACATGGCCCTTGAATGGATTGAACTATATTTTCATAATAATTGGACTTTAATGAGGACTTTTAACATACTGGACATTTATGGATTGATTGATTTACTATTGTTATTTTGTTTCATTGGAAGTATTTTGTTGATTCCATTAAGATACGTCGCGTTCGAAATTGGAATTATTTTTCGCGCATTTTAACTCTTTGCTCATGCCATTTCTATGTAACAACATTTGAGTCCTGAAATTTTTTTTTTGCACGAAATACAAGGTATGTTTATTTTATTCTAATAAATTTGTTCTCTGAGCTATTATAGAGCATTCATTATATTCCTACTTTGGAAAGGTATGTTGTAACTAAATCTACAAGATTTTTATTGTGTTTTTTTGATGTAATTTTGCATTTTTTTCATACTTTTGAATGGCTTCTGCCACCCTTTTTGTGTTACTTTATAAAAAAATTTTCCAGGCGAATTTACAATTACACCAAATGTTTTAGAAAATTTGAGTTCTTTGTGTGCAAAGTTGTATAAATAGTTGAAAAATTTGACTCCTTGTTATACATTGTAGCGAAATTTCAGAAAGAAGCGATAATGTCTGACGAGGAAAAAACAATGGAAGAAAGGCCAGAATCCGTCACAGTATGTTTTAAAAATGAAAAAAGGTTATTATTTGCTTACTTCATAATACTAAATATAAACAAGTATTTTCCTTGCAAATATTTGTAACTTACATTAAAAATTAATGACTTATATACAGACTTTGCTTACAATAAATTTCATGTAGTTGATGGTCAATCTTTGCATTGGGAATTTCGTTTCAAATTTTACAGTATTTATTAGATAAAAAAATTTTTACTGTTGTATTGTAAAACTTAATAGTCACATTCTTATTCTCTTAGGAAATACCATTCGAAAAAAAAAATTCAAAAATGAGAAGGACTGTGGCAAAAGATTTTAATATAAAAGACATTAAGGTAATTCTGTTCTTAAATAAAGAGAAAAAGAAGCTCAAGGAACTTAGGTATTTATCTTATCACAATTGTAAATCCTACTGTTGCACAGTAAAAACTTGTTCATTTTTCAATTTATATGCTGCCAATATATCATTCTTTAAATCATTGAAATTATTTGAAGACGGTATATTTCATTTCTGATTGTTAAGAAATCTTTTAATATCTTAATATAATGTACAGGCCAATATATTCAATTTTTATTTCTCTAATTCTCTTTCAGACCAGGGATGACTATTATTGTCAAAATCGTTAATAATAAGAAGAAAAGAAAAGAGCAGCAGAGGAGGGAAATTCCTTTTTATAGAAAGGAATTTCCCTCCTTTTGTAATAATTTCTATTCCGGAACGTTCCCAAATATGACAGTCAATAATGATAAGTAGTTTTATTGTGTTCAAATATGTTCTGTTGTTTTTAGTAGTTTTGTTGTTTTTAAATATGTTCCGCTGTTTCTTTGTTTCATATCATATTTTAAATTATGAAATTTCAAAATGAAAGAAAAAAACGCAAATTTCCTATTTAGACATTTATATTGATAGAATGGAAAAAACTTTAAATTCTTCATAGTTGCTTCTGAAATATCTGGTAAAATATCTTCATAGTTGCATATCAGTATAAATTTAGGGTTCTTTTTTGGCCGTTTGAGATGTTGATAGAATGGAAAAAACAAAAATGTTACATATACTTATCCAGCAGATTAGAATAAGAAATATCATCACTGTCTGGATTGCAAGGAAGATCCTTCTTATGCTTAACAAACCCGTAAACAGGTTCAAGGTCTGTAGGAAGATAAATAACCTCCCTATTTGAAGAGCACAGAAAATAACCAAGGTTGTTGTGGTCAACTTCCAATCGACCTACCACCCTGGTTCGTATATACTTCTCCGTGTCAGAGGCATTCTTGGTTATTTTGCTATTATGCAAGGTAATTGACATATTGATTTTGTGCTACAAACAAAGAGGGAAATCAGAAATGCAAGCAGATGGAAGTTATGATGGTGAACTGACACTAAATGGAAAGGAAAGGCATGGTTTATGCTAAATAGGCGGTTTTGCTTTACATAAGGTTCATAAGAAGTTTAAAATTTCTAAAAACTGGGCTGAGGATGTGCCACAAAATGCATGTCTATTCTCTGTGCAGGGAGATTGTTGAACTCTGAGGACAGCAAACCCTACGTAATATTTTTTGCATTGATGAATCGAGGTGGTTTCTGGAGAATAAATTCAAACAGGGAGACAATTCTTCTAACTGCCGAAAAGTTTTTGTCCGAATGAAACCAAGAAGCTGGTTGGACAAAGAACTGACTTCATGCAAATTTTGCAATCTTCAATGGAGAATTAAACAGTGAAAAAAAACATACAAGATCTGGCTGACTCTGCAGAACTTGAAATTGGCATTAATTTGGCCAAAGCAAAAAAAGCTGATGCAGATTAATGTTTATGCAATTAAAATTGCTTTCATGGATATTCTAAAGGTTCCTGAAAGATTGAAATTTGTAGCCATTTCTAATGCTATTCCCTTGTTATGTGCCAAATTGCAAGCCTGGGAATGCCTCAAACTCAAATTTATATAACGACTGGTACTGGTGAAGTTTTCCGCAGGCAATAAAGAAAAGATTGCCATGTGCTATTTTTAGACTGGGGTACATTGATGACTGGGGTACCACATTGGATCTATTTAATTTGTAGCTTCTTCCAGTTATTGTTATAGAAGCGTTGACAGTGCATAGGATATGAGGCTTTGGTACAAAGCATATATCTTCCATATGTGGCATGTAAATGACATAGAGGGAAAGGCTGGGTGCAGAAACTTCAAATCCACATCATCATAAATTTCTTAAACAGAAATTGTGAAGCTAAGCCATAAATGCTGATCATATCGACAAATAATGAAGTCTAAGCATTTAACCATCAAATTTTCACCCACTTTGTCGATTTATGACCCTCCAACAATATCATACTTTATTGTATAGTAATTCTCACTTGAAACACGCTTAGCACCAATAACTGTTTCAGTGAGTGGGACGAAATGATGGAAGCTTCCAGTTCCAGGCAAGGTTAAAGCTTTCTGGTACATTTTATCAAGCTTAAATCTAAGTAGCTCAATCTCCTCTTTAGAAACAAAGATGCTGGCAACTCCTTTAATTTCTTTTACACAGAATTAATGTACTTGTCTTGCTGTTAGAATTTGGCCTTCCTGTGGTCTCTGTAGACTTGCCCTTGTAACCAGTCGCTTAATTATTCCTCCAATTTCATCACATGGTAATTTTCCATGGCTGGAAGCAAAAAGCGACCACCTACATGAAACTGAGAAGTCATGATGGTGTAGGCAAACGTTTCAGAAAGTATTTATAATTTTTGTATTGACCACTACATCCATCACTAAAGTAGTGCACCAACTTCATTTCTGGATTTAGTTTTTCTTTTAAAAATGATATTGTTATAGAAATAACTTTGTAAACGAAACTGGTGTCATGGTCTAAATCATCTGATACGATGCAGAGTGATTTGTCACAAAGACTATTGTTCCTTTTATAATAAATGACAACTACATGTTTGTTGATGTCAATAATAGCTCTGAATTTCATCTTGGCTGAAAAACTTTTGATTTTCCGCAAAGTCTAACAATATTATACAGTCATCTTGTTGAAGTTCTTCTCTACATTTCTTAAGGTGTTGGGCCTGGGCCTGTGCAATATATGAGTGTGTAGTTAATGCATCCATCTTATTTGCTTAAAAAATATGAAATCTTCTGTTGGGAGGTTGTGGATTATAAGTTCTGACCTGTCTACTGTTATCCATTTACTAAACGTTATATTCTCTTCAACACTGTCACCATCATCATCGGTTTAAAGCTTTTCTTTCAGGAATTCTTTTAACTTGTCGCCCCCTGGACAGTCAGGACAGCCATGGACCATGCAGTCTTTGCTATTTTTGTCGCAAACAATTTGCTCAATCAAGTCATGATAAGAATTATTTAAATCAACTGCATTAAGCATCAATTTAACATTCTGGTGAATGGAGAATGAGTTCCAGAGCTTCCAACCAGAATACACCATTTTGGTCTCAAAGAGCAAAATTTAGAAAAGCCAATTTTCTTGTCAGGATACCTACATTTACAAATCACAGGAATACAGAATTTAGGTTCACAAAGCTTTCTGAATGTTTAACAGTTCAGTACTTATTTATTGTGGATATGTGCACATAAAGCACAAGAAATCAGTTTGTGTTCATGCAATATTTTTAAAAATGTTGATTTCTGGACATGAAGATTTCTTCAAGATCTCCTATAGAGAATTCACAAGGCTGGTGCATGGCAGAATAGGAAATGTTGTATCTTTGAGGAATTGTATAAGTGGTCTGTGATCCGTTCTGGTGTTTTAGTCGAGACCACAGTAGAACAGCGGATAGCAGTGAACTCAATTTTATCGTATCATCGAACTTAAAAACATCAAGACAAAACAAACAAACGTTCCAAACACCTGAAAAACACGAAACAAAAGTATACAAAAGGGTCTTTGAAGATAATACAACAATAAAAGGTGAGAAGTCCTTTTGTAAGTCAACAAACGATACCGCAGCTCTTTCTTATTCAATAAGCGGCACCGCAGCGCAACTACACACAACAGGAAACAAAAGAATCCCTCTCCCAGCCTGTGCTTACAACAAAATCAGGCAAAAATTTCCTTCCGAAGAGACGACTGGCTATGAGTTCAATAGTGACTGAGTAGCTCACAATGTTATTTTACATTTTAATCAAAGTTTTTTCTATATGATAAAGGTCTGTAATATCATTCAGACAAAGTAAGCTGCTTCAACACTTTCCAATGACTTTGGGTCAATACAAAATGCAGAATACGCGCTTTCGATAAAACAGTGCATCATGGGTAATCAGGATCTCCGCGAGGGATTGTTTGCGTTGCTAGTAAACAGAGCCCAGAGACCACGCTTACCATACTTTCACTATTTGGAAACTCAAATTGAATCAGACACGCATCGATTTACGAATAAGGTAAAAATTCTTAGTTTAGACTTTGTTTAGCTATTTTTTTCCAACAATCCCTTTGAATATTGATTGTCGTAAAACAGAGGAACTCATGGTTATGTCGATGTTGTTAGGCCCACCGAAGATTTTGGCCAGCATGGCATGATATCTAAAGGTTTTCTTAATGCATAATACTCATCATTAATTCCGCTGCTTCAAAGCAAATAAGTTCATAAGGAATATTATCAACACTAGTAGCCAATTTCCATACAGAGGTGTTGCAAATTATTTCAGTTTTAATAGTTTTCAAAATTTGTTGAATTAAACAGTTATCACAGATAGTAAATATTCCCCTTCTAGCTCAAAATGCCTCACTACAGGGGCTGTGTTGGTGAAGGCGACAATGACCACAAATATCTAGATAAGATAGTCAAGAGGAGTCGTGTCGAGGGAGAGCTCAAATGGTACTACATGACAAAAGATCCTGCAAAACGTGTCATTTGGGAGAACAATATTGGCAAAGGCTACTGATCATCAAGTGGTCTGCTCCAATCATTCTCAGTTTGGAAAGCCAACATTTTCATATCCAAACCCAACATTGTATCTTAAAGTGATCGTACAAAAAAGTCTCCTAGAAAAAGAAGAAAGATTGTAAAACATTCTTCTGTCAGCAATGATGAGACGTCTTCTCAAGGGACTTCAGGGGTCAATGATTATCAGAAAGAGAGACAGTTTGCAAGTCCATGCATAAAATTTGAACTTACAAGGGACAGTGATGTCAAATTGTTTACAGGTTTGGAGAATGCTGAAGTTTTTCAAGCTGTTTTTGAGTACCTTCAGCCACAGGCTGTGACAATGGTCTACTGGAGAGGCCCAAAGAATACTTCAGTCAGCCTCTTCAAAAGACATAGTATCCATGGAAATAGGAAACTTCTCCTTGAGGAAGAATCGTTCATGGTCATGCAAAGGCTGAGACTTGGTTTGCTGACTGAGTACCTTGCTCATGCATTTAGTATTAGCACAATACTAAACTAAACATTTAGTCAGCTCTATACTGTTTACCTGGTTTCGCCTGATGTCCTTAGAGCTGAAACCATTCATAGCATGGCCTGACAAATTTCAAATTCAACGAAATTTTCCTGATGTATTTCGGCGATATTATAAGAAGTGCAGAGTAATTATTGATTGCACAGAGCTTTTTATTGAGACCCCTTCAAGCCTCAAAGCACAGGCCCTTTGCTGGAGTGAGTACAAGCACCATTCAACAGTGAAGGTGTTGTTGGAAATAACGCCCAATGGAGCATTCAGCTATGTTTCAGATGCATATGGTGGCAGAGCTAGTGATAATTGCATAGTAGAAAGTTCAGACTTTTTACAACTACTTCAACCAGGTGATGCAGTGATGGCTGACAGAGGCTTCAAAATATAGGATTTATTAGCTTTTTACCAGTGCACGCTTGCAAGACCACCATCAACCCAGAAGAACTTACAACTGAATGAGATAGATGTAGCTAAGACATCTAGGGTTGCAAATGCAAAAATATATGTTGAACAAGCTATTCGTAAACTAAAGGAGTTCCAAATTTTAAAAAATGAACTGCCAATTTCCTTACTTCCTGTTGTTAATGATATTGTAAAAGTATGTGCAGCACTTGTAAACTTCCAAAAACCTCTTGTATCTTAAACTTTTAAGTTTATTTTCACATCTTAAAAGGATTCTTATACAAAAATGTAGTTTTTTAAGATGCACCTTCGATTTCACTAAAAATAACCTTGTCTAAACACATGTTAAAACCTTCCAACAAATAACTTCCCATACTTCCCTTTTTAAAAGCAAAATTATAATTTTGAGTTTTGAATTTTTAAAGGAGAAATGTGCCCATGAATATTAATTGTTTGTTTTTGGTTTTGTTGATAATTCTAAGTGCATTTGAGTGCCATTAAGACCACTTGAAATTCATTGAAAAAGTAATTAATTGCATTTGTGAAAAGTTTATTATTTATAAATACAATCATTCTACCACAGTTCATGGACAAAGGGTTTCTGTGAAGGTTTAAGACAAAAGAATGCTTGACTTTTTTAATGCTTCACTTGACATTATCATATCAAATAATTCATAATCATTTTGTGTCATTAGGTTTTTTAATTGTTTCTTCTAACCCTGATTGTTCTCTTTGCCTGTTTCTTTAAACACCACAGTCGTCACAAACCCACAAGGACATCAGACTGTAATTTTTACAGCAGCTTTTGTGAAATGTCAAGGAACATTTGCTGCAGTGTACCTGATCATTGCTCTGGCAACCACTATGAGCCATCTCATTTTGCTCAAGAATGTGCTTATCACATACAGCACAAAACTTAATTTCTCTTATCCCCAGCAAAACCTTTGCAACATAAAGTTTGAAAAACAAAACAAGGTCTGGGTAGAGTAAATTCCATAAACTAGGATCAAATAGCACATTGAGTACAAGGTGTCTGGCAACTGTTGTCCATACAACAAAATATAAATGTTTGCAATCATTTGCAGCCATCTGACCTTGCACCTGAGTGTAGTACTTATGACTCTTGTTTAAGTGCAAAATTCCATCCTCTTGCTTCAAGTATGGTAGATCTTGGCACTTATCACTTACGCAGTAGTTTCTTATAGAATATGGACATTTGTACTCCACACATGCCACTTCACAACAGGCACAAGATAATATGTTGTCAGCACTGGCAGCAAGGAAAGGTGCACTCTTAAAAGCGTTGAGTCCACACATTCTTAACTTTGGGGATTTGTGCTCTGCTGCAATGGCTTGGGAAAATGCCTCTCTGGCATTGTTCTCATTTTGCTTCCCCCATTTTATGGCAACAATATTGTCAATTTTCGTGGCTTGAGTCAGTTTTACCAAAAGAGGAGTTGTAGCTGGCTTAACAGAGCTTCTTGATGCAAGTATTTCTTTCATCTTGGTCTTCACATCATGAAAGTTTGAAGCATCAATTCGTCCTGTTCTTTGAACTGTCCACATTTTGTTATCTGCTTGCCCCTTTGTGAGCTTTTAAAGTTCACCTAACTGACTATCTCTGAATGAGATTTTATTCATAAAGTCTTCTAGCATGGCAACTTCTGACAGACCGGCTGTTGATTTAACTTGCTCTGCAATTTCAGTGATTGGTGGAGGGCAGACATTTTCTTCATCAACTGGAAAGTTCAGCAAAACTGCAGCATTTGGTGCACATTTTCGAATTTTTTCTATCCACTTGTTGCGTGTTCTCTGGTGTCTGCTCAAAAGCCATTTACAATTTAGACAACCAGATGTCTGACTTGCAAAATCCTCCATCTATAAAAATAGGAAAGCTTCATGTAAATACAATAATACAAAGCATTGTGATTCGCATATTTTGTTATTGGGGCTTCTGGTGTAAGAATTTCAGTCCAGAAAGTCACATAAAAGCAAAGCAAGTCATAATATCGTTACACATCAACTCTGGTAATTTATTCAAACATTCATGCATAAACAAATACATATATATATATATTATCTTTGTTTGCTAACTCAGTTCATGCTAAGGCAAATAAAGAGAGCTAACATGCTAATGCTAGTGCTGTGATGCTGATAAATTCTCAACAATAAAATATCCACCTTGGTGCTATTCTCATCCTGTGCTAGATTTATTTGACTATGATTTTCTATGTAGTCTTCATCTTGTGTATCATTGTCCTCGTCATCACCATCAAAGTCATCTTCTTGTTCCCTGTGGGTTTTTTTCATTGCATTTATAATGAACTGCAAGAGAAACAAATGAAGGATTACCTCAAAACTAGAAGTAATTCAGCAACGGGTCACACCAGGGTCTAAAAAGGAGCATGCTGACATTGCTAATGTTAAGGGTTGCCTAGGCCCTAAGTGTTGCTAAGGTTTGGAAAGCTTCACAAATAATCATTTGAACACAAGAATATAAAAACTTACATAGTTCAATTTCTTCTGACTTGAAGTGCTTCTCACATGTAAAAACTTTGTCTTCTAATATCTGCCTTTTAAAATCTGCATTCTTTGAGGCTTCATTTACATGATAAAGTGACAGGTATCGATTTTAATAAAGTCGCAACTCGGATGAAAAGAAAGAATGTTATAATATAAACGTATTCCATATCATATAAATTCTTACACTGGTTGGTTCTTAAGGGAAAGTTAGGTACATGCGTATGCTTATCTAGTATGGAGAGAATCATGAATTATCAAAGAAAGTAGAATAGTGCTGATAATTAGCTGTCTGGCTGTTTTTGCATTCCACTGTTTCCGAATTTTGAAATTTGATAGACGGGGAAAGAAAGCAGTAATAGTTAACATGCATTTCTAAATTTCAATTTAGGCCTGCCCCTTTCTAAAACTACAAAAAATTACGCATATTTTATAAATTATGGGTGTGGGAGCACCACAGTTGTTATATTCAAAATGTTGAAAAGTGTTGAAATTTGGTTATACAAAATGATTGCTGTAGTTGTTGAAGAATGTCATCATAGCAAAATCTTGCTGTTTTGAAAGGTAAATCAATTCTTGTTCAATTTGTATTTGAACTGAAATCTATCTAAATGCATAATCGTATGGAATGTTACATAGCAAAGGGCAGTTTCATTGTGATAGGTTGCCTTTTTATAAATTCAAAGGTAGCTTCGTCTTTGTTGGTTCTCTTTAAACATGAATGAGATTGAAATTTCAAACGAATTTCCATTTTCAAACGGTGATAAATAATCCATTCTTCTCAAATTCTTTTATATCTGAAGGAAGAATGTAGTTCTTTGCCAAAGAAACTTCCAAGTCTTCTCCTTTGATATCCGACTTTGTCTGTTTTACGCAATCTCTCCTGACACAAAAATAGTAGTTTCTTGTTTGGTGGTGCCAAAACATATTTTTGGATGAAAAAAACGGCAGTGAACCATAGTGTCCAAACATGAACTGCTGCTTGACATTGTTGCTTTCCTCGAATGGAGCCTTGCATGTTTCGCAACTTCTGGCCCTTGTTTTGTTGTCAACTTTTATGAGTTGAAATTGGTATTTTGGCTTTTGCCCTTTCTTTTGTTGGTGTGGTGGCACAGATGGGGATCCCAGGTGTTTGGGAGGTTTCCGTTTTTTTGTTTGTGGCGAATATTAAAGCTGCAATACATGACTTGCAATCAAAGTGTTGCTCAAGTTCCAGCTGTCCCCTTTGCATTTGAAATGTAGCCAGCAATGGCACGAAACACGAGAGAGCTGCAAAATAATTAATGGCATTATTTTTAGAAAAATGTTATAGTTGATAGGCTTTAGGGCTGAAGTCATGTTTTGTAAGGGACTTTTTTGTATATGAAGCATGTGAAGGCCAAGTGAACATTTTATGCAAAATTTTATTCAAACCTTTAACAGTTCTAAATGATCATCGATAGGAAATGATAAAAAGTTACTGATACTAAATTTTTAAATTTGAACCTCTAAATTGCTTTAAAGAACCTTCAAAGAATACATACAATTTTATCGTCACTTTCATACAATCCACACACACTGCACCATCTTGTGCGCTCTGAATCTATAAAAATAAACTATAATTACAGTCTGCAATTCGTAAATTTGAATAACCAAAGCAACACTGTACAAGCAAAAAAAGTGGTGTTTTTTTACCTACATTCGTTGACCAGAAACTGTCATGTTTTTTCATTTCTAGCTAAAAAATTGAGCTTTTGTATGTAACTAATGAAACCATCACTGTTGGATTGTCAAGCTGCATTTTTCTAGGTCATACCTGTTTTTGAAAATGATGCAACGCAACGTCCGAAAATGATGAAACCCATTTTTGGCTCTACCTGTGGATCTGATCAAAATTTCTGCAATTTCTCCTCGGTAACTTGCCAAATCATATTTCGTGGTTGAAACTTTTGGCTTTTGATTATGAGTATGCATTCAGCAAACTGCTGAATGAGCACTTTAGCAAGGGGTTACATTTATAAAACAAACATTTGTTGCGACCAATATATAGAGAATAGCTTTTCATAGTTTATATTTCACTGATCAAGCTCGGTATGCCGGAGCAACATATTAGTTTATATAAATTTTATCTCAAAATTCTATTATACAACATTGGATTCTCGTCGTTGTCTTGCCTTTTTCTTGACTATATGCTTTACTCTTGAATCAGTCATAGTCATCTGATTCCACGTCCTCCATCTCTTCGCAAACATTTTGATCAAAGATTTTAAAATCATTATCACCATCATCCAAATCACCATCATCATCAAAACCCCCATCATCATTGTCATAATCAAAATCTTCACCAGGATCAAAATCATCATCAGCAACATCATCATCCGCACCAAGCTCCATACCAAAAATGTTGGTTGGGTCTGCGCTCATTTTGGCTTCCGCCGAATCTCAAAAGTAGAGATTGGTTAATAAATAAGGTTCTAATGAAATTAAGGCTTAATGTGCCACTTCAGGATCTTGCGTACAGATTTGGGGCATCGCTATCCATAGTTTCCAGAATCTTTTCAGCTTGGATGATCAACCTTGATAACAGACTAAGTTTCCTCATATCTTGGCCAGAAAGAGAAGATCTATGGAATACTATGCCACAATGTTTTCAATATGCATTTGGAAAGAAAACAGCAGTGATCATAGATTGTTTTGAGGTTTTCATTGAGAAAAGAGGTGAAAAGAGAAGTCAAATGTTGCATTGCAAACGTTGATCATATTCAACCCAAAAAAGTTTTAACCTTTGCAGACACATCCTTTCCAAACATGGACCCGATGCAGTCAACTCAGCCGAGGAAGGTGGATGTGAATGCCCCACCTGCGGTCTGGAATCTACAGATCAAGAGTGGAAAACAAGCAGCGACAACAACATCTGAAATCAGGAGGTAAATAACTTTAGATACATAAATAACAAGTAGGAATGTTGTATCAGTATGAATGAATAGAAAAGATGTATCAATATGATAAATTTTTCCAGCTTTTATTGCAATATCTCTTGAACCATAGTCAATGGAAAAGGAATTGAATAGGAAAGCTTTAGTCTTTCAACAGCGACGTTATTGTTTGCGATTTCCTATGTCACGTGACAAGGTCTAATCAAGTCACAATATTGTTGAACAATGCAAAATGCCGGGTGAAAACTGTGGTTTTTATGGATGTACGAACAACAGAACTACCAATTTAAGTAGAAGAAGAAAAGATCCGTCGATTTCTAAAATTTCTTTTTGCCAAACTCCATCACCAAGCGAAAGAGACAAAACAAAAGAGAAAAAGATTACTACGAGAATGAATGGATAAGAATTGTTTGTCGAACACGTGTAAGGGACAGCGATCTAGACAGACAGTTTAAAGGGAACAAATTGTATTTGTGTGAAACACATTTTAATCTGAGCGCAGCTGCAAAGTATTTCGCACAGGATCAGTTCCCAGCATAAATTTGCCAAGGAAGTCGCTAGACGATGGCGAGGTGAAAGAAGAACGCCGGTCCCTTGTCAGGGATTTAGCATTGAAGGGGAAATACACATCCTTTTCGAAATTTATAAAAGGAGTTGAAACCTTGAAGATTCATCCCTGGTCTTATGAGGTTACAGATCGTCAGGTGAATTTCACATTGGCTGACAACAAATTTTGGGTGCCCTGGTTTTATGTGAGCATTTATGATGAATTTTCTGTGGCATGCTTTTACTATGGATGGAGGTTGTCTGACATTAATGTGCCTGAGATTCAACAGTATGGAGTTACAAAATTTGTATCTTCAATAGTTACCTGCTGGGTTTACTGGCAACAATACACTTAGTCATGGAGTGCCGCAGAGACCATCTCTTAATGAAACTGTCCTCCCATTTCTCTGCAAGAATTTTGTGCAGAGTAAAGCCTGTACTATACTTTTACAAAACAAATGCAGTGCTTTGTGCCAAGATCCAATTTATTTTACAATCAACATTGCAGCATCAGAACGAAAGATCTATTTTCTTTCTGATGTTCCACATTTGATTAAAACAACAAGAAATTGTTTGTTGTCTTCTGGTTTCTCTGCCAATTCAAAGCGCCTGATGTTGAATAATGGCAAGCATTTGCTATGGAGCCATATTGCCCAATCCTATCACAAGGATCGTGAGCTGGGTCTTCATAAACTTGTCAAAATTGGACCAGAACATATAAATATTTCTCCATTTGGTAAAATGAGAGTATCATATGCAGTTCATATGCACTTGCGCTGACACATTACTTCCCAAATGGGGAGGCAGATGAGACAGCAAAGCTTTGCTCTCTGGTCAATGATTTCTTTGACATATGCAATGTGAGATCCACCACAGAGTACACAAGAAAGAGAAACAGCAATTTAGAGCCATTTAAGTCAGTGGATGACCTACGCCTTCCATGGATGAAGGATTGCTTTTTGCAATACTTTGAAAAATGGTTACAAACAATAGAGGAAACTGATGAGATCTCCAAGGAAGGTAAAAGCAAAATGTTTATCTCCAAACAAACATTTGAGGGATACAAAATTACAATTAACTCGACAATTGAGCTTATCAGGTTTATTTTACTTAACAGTGTCAAGTATGTTTTGACAGAGAGATTTATGCAAAATGTGCTGGAAGAATATTTTGGCTACCAAAGGTCCCATGGGCGAAGATGTGATAAACCGATGGCCAGCGAATTTGGTTACAATGACCAAATTATTAACATGCAACAAACAATAGCACCAAAGGGCAATGTTAGGTGCAAACATTCGCTGAAATGGTCAAGAGTGAGTGATGAACCACTTCTAACAAAACAAATTAAAAAGTAACTGTTATTTGTTTATCGATTTTTATTAATATGTCTTAGAATACAAGAAGACTATTATAAATCACATATCAAATTGAAAATGAAAAAGCTTAAAGTTTGTACCAGCTTCAAAAGATAAGCTGTCGCCAACTTTAAAAGATGTAAATTTGTTCCTTCCACACTTCTATCAGGACAAAATTCGAGCATTTGCACAAAAATCGTTATTCTGTATAGAAGCTATCTTGGTAGTTCTTGTAATGTGATAACAAATTGTTTATGGATGACTGGAGCCGTAGGGGAACTTCACTTGGCAGTCTTTCAATTAATTCTGCACTGTACATATTTTCTTTCAATGCATTCTCCTTAAAGTGCATATGCCATGAAAATTTTTATTCGCTTAAACTATCAAAGAAACATCCCTGGGAACGATGGTGAACTTAGTTTTTTCATTTGCGACTTACTTTCTTCTAAAATTGAGGTTTTCTGACACCCACTCGAGCTCAATTGTGTCACAGAAAAACGTGTTCTGGCCTGTGATCACGTGACCTCTGTGACGTAAAGTGGTTGTGTATTCTTCAGAAAAAGCTGAGCTGCCGTATGGATTCACTATGTGATGGCACTTCTGTTGTCCCCCTAATCGATGGTTTTTTGCATGATTATTACTCCAGCAATGTCATAAAATACCGGAAAATGATCTAGGTCAATTTTTGGGTAATTACAAAATTAATAAAAATAGAAATGACATGATATAATATATATATATAGAAATGACATTATATATATATTGCCTGCCATAGTCATAGTTTCGCACTTCGCAGTGCCAACATTGTTTGCAAGAAAGTCATATCCAAAAATAAATATGATTTATTAAAACAAAATTAGAAAACTTTTACTATAAAACAGGTACAAACGTTGCAGTAAATTAGTATGCACGGCTTTAAGGAACGAATATACCTCTGATGTGTGTTTTCAAAAAAGTGTAAATTGAACTTACCAAGACTATCTGATTGCCGTTTTTGAATTCTACTTTCGAATATGTCACACAAAAGTAGCAGCGGAGATTTCGAAGGAAGATATTGTTGTGCTGGACTACCATCTGGAAAAAGCTGTACCAACAGAAGTTCGACGCCTGATATAACTTCGCACAAGTTACCAAAAGACGAAAAGATACAAAAGCTGTGGGTGCAGTATATAAAATTGCATCGTAAAGATTTCGAGCCAGCATCTTACTCAACGGGACCGTTTCTTTGCTCAGAGCATTTTCTCCCAACTGATTTTTCACGTACGTTTTCCTCCATACCTGGTTTCGACACTAAAAACACCAAAACCTTTCTTCGACTAGACGCTGTACCTTCAGTCCGCAAAACAAAACAAGATGAGGAACTTAGCAAGCGTGAAAAGCGCATGGTGCTTGCAATTGTTTTTAGTGATTGCCTGTCAAATTGCTATTGTTTAAAAGCTGAGATACGTTATTGATAATGCCTCAAAAACCCCGGGGGCACCCACATAATACTTTAAATGTGGATTTGAAGTTTTGCTGTCAGCTCCCTTCGTAGAGTGTTTCTTATCAAAACT